>PVLD010029671.1:0-17757 GCA_004027595.1 Dinomys branickii
CTGTCTCGAGCTGGTGGTGTTTATTAAGGAGGTTCGCTCCCTTGCTGCTCACCCGGTCGCCATCTTCCCCGGATTTTTCAGGCTTAGCTCTCAATACGAAGTTATTTAAATGATACGTTCTTCACAAGAACTGATGTGATGTATACGCTATGCATATGCCAGTACATTGAGAGATACTTGTATATTAAACAGCCCAGACAATGTTATCAATTTCTTCTGTGTCAGCCAATTAGATTAATGCTTCTTATTTATTACGTAGGGTTGATTGACTAAAAGGACGAAGCTACCCCAATATTTATATGTGCTTTAAATGTGTTTAAAAATGTGTTCAAATGCTTAAATGTTACACATTTAAACATTTTTCATGAATGTCATCATGCCTGCTGTGATAAAATACTATGTTATGCTCTTTGGTTTCAAATTTTCTTTGTCAAATTATGTATCTGTTGTCTCTTAACATTACATAGAGACAGGGATTCAACTAATAAAATACTCATGATTGTCATGTAGCAATGTTATGTATCATTTTACTTTCTAAATATCAGTGTAAATCTAGGTAACTATTGTCTGTTAACATTCTAGGAGGATTTAAATATGCATACACCCAGGGTGGTTCAAAAATAATGGCTCCATTTGTGTATTATAAAGTGTTTGCTGTTCAGATTAGATTGTAATACGAAGCTTACTGCCTCCCTTTCAATGTTATGTCATTAACCTTCCCTGCTGGATGTGTAACACCTGAGAATTGGAGGCCAAAATTTAGAGAGAAAATTGTGGCTGGAGAACAGCCAATATTTCGGTGATGCCCTCTGAGGTGGGTATGGGCTCAGGATAAAAGAGCACCTCTGCTGTGACGTTCTACAACTCAGCTGAGTCCCCGATTTTCTGACCAAGAAGATGAGGGGACCACAGATCAAAGTAATTTGACCATACGTAGTGTGCTTAAGCAGAGTCACCAGGAGAGAAAAAATCTCTCAGGCTTTCACAGAAAGCCCCTCGATCTAGCAAAGACCGTGACTCACCCAGAGGGCTGACACTGACAAAACATCAAGATATGCTGCACTTGGTTCCAAGAAGACTCCTGAGGAGACCTAAGTGACCATGATAGATAGTAAAAGGTAAAATTTTTATTTCTACAAGTTTCACTTTACCTTGGTCTTAGACCTCCAGCAGAAAAGTGTAATTACTAGATGTAGGCTGATGATTGAACACTGGGGGTTTTCAGGGCGTGGGGGTGAGTGGGCGTGCTGGCAGCGAGGTGGTGCTCCTGGCCGGGCGGGACTCCTGCTGGCCCAGAGCAGAGCACCCGCAACTTCCTGGGCAGCCTGGTGAGGGGCCTTCACGGATTGGGCTCAGCAGGCGAGGGGGCGGGCCAGGGATGCAGCCTGGAGGCGACGGGCGTGCCGGGGGGCAGAGCCTGGAGGCAAGGGGGCGTGCTGGGGGCAGGACAAGTCCCGTGATTCTTCCCCCATGCCAGAGCTCTGTCTCTCTCCCTGAGGAGCACATTTGCTCTTTGCTGGCAGCGTGAGAGAGACAGTGATCACCCTGTGTGTGCTGGGCAGCACCAAGGACATTCTTTAGCTCATCTTTCAATGTAGCGCCTGAGGCTGTGCCCGAGTTTCACACCAGAAATTCAGCTGGCTCAAATCAGTGCCTATGCTCAGAATTCCGAAAAAGAAAAAGAAATGGACATCCGAGGGCCAGAAGGAGAGCCCATTCTGGGTATTAGAACTATGGACTATTGCCTCAGGATACAGTGAGACTCCTGCTAGGCTGCAGCAGTCTTACTTGAAAAGGTCTGTAGGTTTTGCCTAGTTTTATCCATACTGTTTATACAGACAAAATCAAGGTTATGGTTTAATCGTCTCAAAACACTTTGGTGCCTGTTGGGTTCAGAGATAAAATGGATTACTTCAAGGAAAAATATTCTGAAGTGCTCTCCCAGACACAAGTACAGATGACCTGCAGGTGTGCAGCTGCAAGTCCGCAGGGTGTGATCGCTATATCCTGATCAAGTGGAGATGCTAAATTGCCGACCTGGAGAGATGCAAAATCGCCATTCTCTTTGGAATAATTTCAAAAGAAGTAAAGCCTCACAGAGAAGAGAATGAAATTTTAAAACTATACAGCTTTTACATTTTCTCTTGAAGGTAATAAATTTAAAAGGTTGTTTCCATCCCCAAGATAAAAGTTTGCCTTTAACTTTCAAACAAATCATATTTTGCAGGACTTACTGTAAAAGAGATCTTTTTAAAAGATTAATTAAAAAGAAAAAACCCATAACTTTCATCAATAGTATTTTGTCCCTTGTCTCAAAAAATATATATATTTCAATGATCGATTTGGTCTTTTAGAGGTAGAGTAAAAATTTTTCTTCATTTTAGATGCATACAGCTAATACAGTTGTCTTCCTTTAATCACAATTTTCTTCTTGACATCATATACAGGATTTGCTACTGATTTAGAAGTCTGTGGTGCTCTCGTGATTCCTAATGATGTGGATTGCTTGTTTTACAGCCCCAAATTAAATAGGTATGCAAAAGCTTTGGTATTTTACAAATAGATATGGAAGTTTAAAATACAATCTAGAAGCAATGCAGTTTAAACAGTCATGTGATTTTCACATTCCATTTAAATAATGACAAGCCTAATGTTGGCCTCCAAAGAGTACAATATATGACAACCTTTGCATATTGGATTCACCTATCACAACAGACAATTTAGCCAAACTGTTTAGATCCATCTTAAATGATCTTCAGACTATTGGGTAATATTAATTGGCTCTATCCATGTTTCGGACCAACATCTCTGGTGTGATTAATTGTCATTATGTGTCAGACAAGTTCTTTAAAATTGCTTCTGCTTTCGCAGATAGGTCTTCTTAGGTTAAGCAAGTTTATTTATATCATGGCTTCCTCTTCCAGTGTACTGGATACAGGTTTCTCACTTCAGGATCAAAAATCAAATCACAAAAACATGAAGGGGAATCAATCCCTTTCACTTCACTTATTGATACATACTAATTAAACTTTTTAAATTCTACAAAAGATGGAAAAATAACAGTAGAAAGGCTGTTTTTTACCATCAGGTTAAAAAAAAGTTAGAAAGTGTCCTTTGAAAAATTCTCCATACTGGACAGTGGAAGGGATTCCCAAGTCCTGCCCAGGTTCCTACATTATATATGGTCAATAATTAATTTATATAGAGACAGCTACTTTGGAAAGATAATGAACTTGATCAATTGTTCTGCCATCTACAAACTCATATTTATAATAGAGATTTTCCTGTCTTCATAAGTCATCACTGTTCTTATTCATGCCTTCCTGGTGACATGGTTCATTATAATAATGAAGTTGATCCACTTGTGGCTAGTTCTTCACCAGATTCTTTAGCCACTGAAATTCCTACTTTAACTCGTGTATATACCAAAGGAGTATGTCAAACATTTGCTCAGTTTTCCATTCTTAAAATCATTTTATCTTGTCCTGTTTGTGGTCTACTTAATAATCCTACTTTTCAGCCTGGAACAAATCCTAGAGGCTGGCAAAGGAATGAGTTGTAGCAAAATGGATGTAACACATATTCCTGCTTTTGGGAAACTTTGATTTGTACACGTTATTAATACATATTCTGGCTTCCTATGGGCCTATGAACAATCGGGAAAAAATCTGTACATGTTAAAAATCTGCGCATGTTGAAAGTCATTTGTTAGAGTGTTCTGCTATTATAGGCAAACCTAAAGCAGTTAAAACTGACAGAGGACCTGCCCTTCTTTCCCACAGTTCTGTGCCTTGTGGGATATTAATCATTTAGCCAGCATTCCCTACAATCTTCAAGGATAAGTTCTGATTAAGAAGGACACCTGCTACTCTTAAATTTATGTTAGCTAAACCAAAATGGGAACATAGGAATAGAAGTTCACCGCACCAATTACTGCAAAAAGCCCTATTCACTTTAAATTTTTGGATATTAGTAAAGATTTACCCACCACAGCAACCAAAAAGTTTTGGGCCAATTTCATGAAGGGGCCACCAGAACCAATAGGACAACATATCTTGCAGGAAAATATTCTCAGGAACATATGGAAAAGAGGGATTATTCAAACTTGGGGTCAAGGATTTGATCATGTTATTACAGACTCAGGAGCAAAACTATGGTTACCTGCTAGAAGACTTAAACCTCGACATGAGCCACAGAAGAGTCAGATTCGATCTGAATCCTCCAGTGGAAGAGAAGAGAGTGATATCAGTACAACACCATCCCCAGACACCGAAGAGAAACACTCAGAGAGCACAAGCCCCCACCTGGGGACAACTTAAGAAATGAACCCACAATGCTGAGGAGCTACTGGACTCCACTGTACAAGAGTCTACAGCTGGTATTATGTTTCTAGCCATGAGGGCTGTGATAATCTGGAAACTGTACTCAGCTCTCTTTTTCAATTAATTCTATTCATTACACACAAGCATGTGTTCATCTTCCTTATAATATCATGACCAGGGAAGGAAAATGGTATGCCTCTGAACTCTTGCTCAAACTTACTGAATGTACTTTTCATACCTGTTGAAATAATTCTATACCATTGAATTATTCAAAAAATAATGTGTATGTTTGTGCGTGTGTGCGTGCGTGTGTGTATGTGTGTGTGTGTGTGTGTGTGTGTGTATAATATATATGCTTAAGTATAGAACAGGAATCTAGATGCCCATCAAGTTAGAAAGACCATATCACCAAACCCTAGCTATATACATGTGGCAAAATTTTACAGATAAGCAAGAGATTTGTGAATTCTGTTTGGAAAATCTTTCTAAGAGATCTCTGCCAATTGACAACAAAATCTGACTAGTCTATTTAAATTATAAATTTCTAAAGGATTTTTTTTTTGGTCTTTTTTTACTATTTTAATTTTTGGCACTAGGAATTGAACTCAGGGCCTCGCACCCGCCAGGCAGGCGCTGTACCACTGAGCTACATCCCCAGCCCTAAATTATACATTTCTAAAACAGTAAGCTACTACAATTCAACTTAGTCAAAAATATATTGGAGGGTACTCTGATTTTGTAAAGATGTTTGTTTGTTCTGTTTACTTGTTTACGTGTTTGCCTGTCATTCAGTGAACAGCAGTTCCCCTTTATTTTGAGCTCAACAATTTTTCTTTTATCATTTGCTCTTAATACAATGGGGCCATAGATTTTAAAGCATGCATTCTCCTGAGTTACCAGCTGCTTTAAATTATATCAAAATTAAGATATTTAACTACAGTCCTTAGGATGAGGAAAAATTATTGGGTCAGACTCCAGTTGGTGAGTAGAGGAATGGCCAACCTCTTTTCATTAATAAGGAGCCCCCAGTGATCTTCACAGTCTCTTGGGGAGACACTAGAGTCATGGGGTCATTTGGTCAGAAACAAGATTTTCAGTAACGTTTTACGCTAACGTTTTCTGATTATAAGATGTTATTTGGCACAAAAGTAAATTGAAAAACAAAATAATGACAATTTGTTGTTGCTAATTTCATAATGTATAAAATCTCATCATGCCTTCCAAATGTACAGTACTCTAAAATGTAAAACTGCAATTGTTAGACATCTGCTTTTCTCTCGTGCTTCTAATATGTAGATTGAGGTCATGTCAGACCAACGTGAAGTTATTTAAATGATACTTTCTTGACAAGAACTGATGTGATGTATACGCTATGTATATGCCAGTACATTTAGAGATGCTTGGATATTAAACAGCCCAGACAATGTTATCAATTTCTTCTATGTCAGCCAATTAGATGAATGCTTCTTATTTGTTATGTAGGGTTGATTGTCTAAAAGGACGAAGCTACCCCAATATTTGTATGTGCTTTAAATGTGTTCAAATGGTTAAATGTTACACATTTAAACATATTTCATAAATGTCATCATGCCTGCTGTGTTACATTACTATGTATTGCTCTTTGGTTTCAAATTTTCTTTGTAAAGTTATATATGTGTTGTCTCTTAACTTTCCGTAGGGACAGGGTTTCAACTACTAAAATATTCATGATTGTCCTGTAGCAATGTTATGTATGGTTTTACTTTCTAAATGTCTATGTAAAAATAGGTAACTATTGTCTGTTAACATTCTAAGAGGATTTGAATATTAGTAGACCCATGGTGGTTCAAACATAATGACTCCATTTTTATATTCTAAAGTGTTTGCTGTTCAGATCAGATTGTAATATGAAGCTTACTGCCTCCCTTCCAATGTTATGTCATTAACCTTCTCTGCTAAATGTGTAACTACTGAGACTTGGAGGCCAAAATTTAGAAAGAAAATTGGGGCTAGAGAACAACCAGTATTTTGGTTAGGCCCTCTTATCTGGGTGTGGACTCAGGATAAAGAGCACCTCTGCTGTGAAATTCTACAATTCTGTTGTGTCCCTGATTTTCTGACCAAGAAGATTAGGGGCCCACAGAGGCACCACACTGGCAGAGGCAGGGACGTTTGACGAGTACCCGGAGAGCTCGGGGAAACTACAGTCTATCCCACCGCACTGGGAAGGGCAGGGAGGTTTCAGGAGGACCCGGTCAGCCTGGGGAAACTGCAGTCTCTCCCACCGTGCTGGGAAGGGCAGAGAGTCTTCACAGATTCATAGACGGCTGGGGAAACTTAAGTCTCTCCGATGGACTTGGGAAGGACAGGGAGCCTTCACTCCGATCCAGAGGGCTTGGGTACCTGATGTCTCGTGAACGGCCCTGGGAAGGGCAGGAAACCTTCACTCGGACCCAGAGGGCTGGGGGAAACTGCAGTCTCTCCCACCGGTCTGGGAAAGGCAGGGAGTCTTCACACACACCCCGAGGTCTGGGGAAATTGAAATCTCTTTCATGGCCATGGGAACGTCAGGGAGCCTTCACTCTGATCTGGAGGGCTTGGGTACATGATGACTCATGAACTGCTGTGGGAAGGGCAGGAAGCCTTCACTCAGATCTTGTGGCCTGGGAACCAGGCCAGGGACCAGTTTTCCAGGGCTCACCAAAACCCTGTTGAGTTACTAATGGGAGACAAAATGTACTCCAGTGCTTTCCATTTTTTGCTTTATAACTTCAGGTGCACATTTCTCCTCAGGCTCCAGGCCCCCCACATGTGCAGTATAAGGGAATTGGACAGGGTCATCTCTGAGGACTCCTCCAGCCCTGAGGTTCTGTTATGCTGGGACTCATGGGTTTTGCTGTGCATGTGAACTGTACAAAAGCCAAGGTATACAGGTTATTCAGTCAGAAGCTCAAGAATAACCCCTACATTACAGAATTACTTTCATAGAAGGCTTTGCTGAACTTTTACAATGTTTTCAGGAAAGAAGGGTGGTATACCTACTCTACCTCAGGAGAACTTGGACTTTAAATAGCTATATAATGTCCACATTAGTAAAGAGAGAAAGAGCTGGGCATGGTGGCACATGCTATAGCCTCAGCTAATTGAGAGGCTGAGAAGGGGAGGACTACTTATGCCCACGTTTCTTAGTTACTTTTCTCATTGCAGCGACAAACTGCCTGACACCCAAAGTTAAAAGAGGGAAGGTTTATTTAGCTTCCAGTTTGTAGAGGTGTTAGTCCATAATGGGCTGGTTCCAAGGCAGGGTGGCTTGGCAGAGGGGTATCACAGAGGAGAACTGGTTCATGGCCAGCAGGAGACAGCAAAAGCAAGTAAACAAGGGCCCTTAAAGCATCTTTCTGCTCCTTACATATTACCCAGGCTGCTCAGGACAGGCAGCCCTCACACCCTTAATCCAAGAGCCCTTGAGCCCAGTGCTGCACCATGAAGCAGTCCCAGCATCACATGCTCTAGATCCAGCCACCTCTGAAAAAGCTTCATCTATGACTGCACGAGGCTTTGGGGGACATCCAGACAAGTGTTTGAAGCCAGCCCTGGGAAACATACTAAGACCTCTCAAAAAATTTAAAAATAATTACACGGTGGCACATTCCTATAATCCCACCTACTCGGGAAGCAGAGTCAAGATGATCAAAAATTTGAAGATTGTACTTTAGCAAGACTGTGTCAAAAATACATAAAAATAGTGCTGAGGATATAGCTCAGTAGTACACTGTTTGCCTGGGTCCGGTCCCTAGTGTGCTGTTGATTAAGTAAGGAAGGAAGGAAGACTTTAGATAAGATTAAACCTTACATCTTTTTTTTCTCTGACTGATATTTTATGTGGTAGGGTACTAGCAATATAAAAGAATTTGTGTTTAGTTATAAATTACATATTTTAAGTAAGTAAAAGTACAAGTATATATTTGTGTTCATGTAGTCATTTTAAAAATTGTTTGTTTGAGACAAGGTCTCACTTTTTAGCCCAGGATAGACTTGAATTTGCCATCCTCCTGCCTCAACTACCCTAGTACTGGGACTACAAGTGTGTACCACCATGCCTACCTGAAAATGGTAGAATTTATTGACTGTAGGAAGTAATATCCTGAGACTTGAAATAATTTACCTCAAATTAGTCTCCACCCCTAAGTGGAAGAACTCAGAATAAATGCCTGTGTTAGTCAGCTTTCCGTCACTGTGACAAAATACCTGAGGTGACTTTGAGAGGAGAGATGTACCTCGGCTCACTGTGGGGTCCACACTCACCGCCTCTGCTAGGTCACACCGGCAGAGGGGGCATGGGAGAACAGAGCTGCTAATGTCATGCAGGCCAGAAGCAGGGTTGGTGTGTAGGGAGTTGGGGGAATGAGCCAGAGAGGAAAGGGCCAGGCAGGAACAAAACACACCCATCAGAGTGCACTGCCAGTGGCCCACTTCCTCCAACTATGCCCCTTCCAGAGAGCCCTTCTGCTACTGACTATGTGTCAATGCACTCCTGAAGTTCGGGCCCTCCTAGCCGTCTCTGCACGTAGATGCACTGGAGACCAAGTTTTTAATGCAGGAGCCTTTTGGGGCATATTTTCGATACAATCCATAATATCACCTAAAATCACAGCTCCCTCTTTTACTTGAAGGTCTTGCTTAGCTTGTTACTGGCTCTAGTTCACAGGGAAAGCATGTCCCAGGAAAGACATTCATTGAGTTTGTCCTCTTAAGATAAAGTTACCACTAATGTAAGAAGAAAATGAAAAGAAAAAAAGACGGTCTGTAATTCCATTTACTTGGGCGTCTGAAGCAGGAAATTTTCACGTTCAAGGCCAAGTCTGGTCTACGTAGCTATATCTTGTTTTAAACATCACCACCACCTCTGCAAAAGACAAACATCTCCACAGGACAGGTAGGACTCTGCAGATAAATGCAACAAACTTCTTTAAGATAGATACTTTTGCCAGGTATGGCAGCACTCACCTGTAATCCGAGGACGTGGGAGGCTGAAGTGGGAAGATGAGTTCAAGAGCCAATGGGGTCCAGGGACATAGCTCAGTGGCGCAGAGCCGCCTGGCAGGCACCCACCTGCAAGTGCAAGGTGCTGAGTTCAGTTTCCAGTAGAAAAAGAAAAAAAAGCAAATTGGGCTATATAGCAAGATCCTGTCTCAAAAATAAATAAATACATTTTAGGTATAAATAAAATAGAAACTCTTTTTCTTCTGAAGTGGCAGAGATTAAACCCCAGGCCCTAGTCCATGGTAGGCAAACACCCCACCACCGAGCTACATCTCTAGACCTTATGATAAAGGATGTTTTAAACCTGTGCATTTCAAGGCAATTTGCTTGCTCTTCTGTTTACCCAGTGGGAATACAGAATAGCAGGACATTATTCCCAGATGCTGTGTTATTCTCCTTTATAAAAGAAGCAACCCTGAGACTCTGACTCTCACTTACTGCTTTCCCATCCCACAGATACTCCCAGCCTTTGTAACTGTCTTATAAATTATTTCAGAGATCTCTTCTCCCTGGTCCGAGTAGTGTTTTAGACCACTTCCTTTATTTCATCAGAAATGTGTGTGTGCCTCGCTGGCTGTATTCTGGGAGGTCACCACGCATCTCTGAAATTTCACACTTAGAGCCAGTGAGATGTCATTTGGCTTGTTCTGATCTCCTCTCCCTCCCCCTGACCATTACTGAGAATTGCACCCAGAGCCTTCACACTGAACTACATCCCCAGCCCCACCCCACTTTTTAAAAATTTTAAGACAGGATTTCATTAAGTCATTAAATTGCCTAGGCTGTGCTCAAATGTGTGATCCTCTGGTATCAGCCTCCCAAAATTCTGGGATTACATTCATGAGCTACCATACCCAGCTAGTTCTGATCTGCTTTGTGTTCCTAAAAATACAGTGCTTTCTTGTTTTTTTTTTTTTTTTTTTGTATCAGGAATCAAACTCAGGACCTTGTGCTTATCAGGCAGGTGTTTGTGCCACTGAGCTATATCTCCAGCAAAATACAGTGCTGTGGAATCATGTCTTCATGGTGACTAACTGAAACAGCTAAGTAGGTTGTATGTGCCCTGAATTGTGTCACTACAACCAGGCCTTCTTATGTAATCTCTCTCTACTCTTTTCTGAATTAATAACCATTCTCCAAAGAGCCCCCCTCATCCCTTTAGAATACACAGGTGAAATTCTCTTGCAAAAAATTAAAAGGAACTACACATGTTCCTTATCTGCATTATTATTCCAGCAAGTAGATAGTATCCTGGAGTCTGGAAATCTCTTCTATTTCATTCATGCACTTCCCAAAGTAGAAGGCAGGGAGGGGTTTATGTGATTATAAATTCTTGCCACTTGTGGAGACAGTGCGGTGTTTTAACGAGCTTTCTGCCGCTGTGACAATGTACCTGAAAAACCAGCTTAAAGAGGGGAAGGTGTATTCGGCTCACAGTTTCGGAGGTTCCAGTTCCTGGCTGGCTGCTGCACTGGGTCCAGGGCATCATGGCAGAGGGGTGTGGGGCAGCAAAGCTGCTCACCTTATGCCAGCCAGAAGCATAGAAGAGTCAGAGAGAGAGAAAGGGGCTGGGGACAAGGATGAGTGCCCCAAGATCTAATCACCTTCCAAGTCTCTATGGCTGAACACAGGAGGCTTCTGGGGGCTTTTTTTTCCTTCGCCTTTTTCCTGTGCCTTTTCCCTTTTAGGAGCTTTTCTGTGTGTTTTTTGGTATTTTGAGATAAGGTCTCCCTATTTAGCCCAGGCTGACTTCCCAAGTGCTGGGATTACAGGTATGTGCCATTTCACCCAGCCTGGGGCACTTTTTTTCCCACCTTTTTGAGACAGGGTCTCACTATGAAGTTCAGGCTGGTCTTGAGCTCACTTTGTAGCTCGAGCTGGTCTCAAACTTGCAGCAGTCCTCCTGCCTCAGCCTCCCAAGTGCTGAGAATATGGGTAAGCGCCAGCACGCCCTGCGCCTGGGGGAAATTTTTAACCCAAACCATAACAGCGTGCTTTAGGGACTCAATCTCAGGATGAACTTTCTCCTTTCACCTTTCTGACTACCTCTCTACTTGGCTTCTGCACCTGCTCCTAGGATACTGTTTTCTTTCTTTCTTCTATTCATTTATTGGTGTTTTTTGTGGAGTTTTGTTTGTTTGCTTTTTCAGTTCATGTTTTCTTCCTTCCTTCCTTCCTTCCTTCCTTCCTTCCTTCCTTCCTTCCTTCCTCCCTCTCTGTTTTTCTTTCTTTTGACAGGGCTGGTCTCAAATTGACTATGTGGCCAAGACTGTCCTTGAATGCACAGTGGTCCTCCTGCCTCAGCCTCCCAAATACTGAGATTACAGGCGTGCATCACCACACCTGGGTTTTCTTTTTTTTTCTTTTTAATAAATACTGACTGATTGGCCTCCATAGCTGGGCCCTATACTAGTTTGTGCCCAGAGGCAGAAGCCCTCACTTTCAAGAAGATTTTTTTTTAATTTTTAAATTTTTATTTTTTAGTCTGAGACAGGATCTTGCTATGCCGTTCAGGCTGGCCTTGAGCTTACTTTGTAGCAGGCTGGTCTCGAACTAGTAACAATCCTCCTGCATTAACCTCCTGATTGCTAGGATTACAGGCGTGTGCCACCATGCCCGGCAAGATTTTTTTTTAATTTTAAAGATAAAAGAATGAAAACACACTAACAAACAAACCTATATAAACAAAATAAGGCCAGGCATCATGGCGCACACCTGTAATCCCAGCACTCAGGAGGCTGAGGCAGGGGGATATTCTCAAGTGCAACACCAGCCTGGGCTACAAAGTGAGCTCAAGGCCAACCTGAACTGCATAGTGAAACCCTGTCTCAAAAAGCAAAAAAAAATAATAATACTAAAGGGCCACAGATATAGCTCAGCGGTACAAGCGCTTTCCTTGCAAATGCACGGTCCCAAGTTTGATTCCCAGTACCAAAAACAAAAATGAAATAAACAAACAAAACAACACCCAAACAATAGAAGCAATACAGAATTTCACACAAGGCGATAGAAAATTAACAGTGGCTGTTATATTACATATTGTTATCTTCAGATTGGTCAAGAAGACTTTTACACATTTATGACACATAATGAAACCATTCATTGTAGGAAGTTGGTACATAAACATTTTATGTCTTAATCCTTTTAATTTGCCCTTCCCCTTTCCTCTCCCTCCATCCCAAGACCTCTTCCCACCTGGAAAAAGGCTGCTTTCCTGTTTCCTAGCATCTCAGAGTCAACCATTTTCAAGTACATTAAACATTTTTGTTGTTGTTGTTGTCTTTTTGAGACAGGATCTCACTTGGCAGCTCAGGCCGGGATTACAGGCGTGTGCCACCACGCCCAGCCTACACTACGTATTTTTTGCTACATAATTAGGAAAATAATGCCTCCATATAAGGGAATACCAGTTCATATATTATGCACAGTTAGGAAATGTAAGAGGCAGTCTCCTACTAGTCAAGTAGTTAAGTTTGGCGGGAAATATTCAGCCTCTTCTAGGGCCTATTTCTTTGCATCCCAGGTCACTGTCCTCATCACCCTGCTCATGGATATGCTGGGCCGGCTGGCTTTCTTGTCTTTTCTTTTCTTTTTCTTCTTGAGACAGCATCTCACTATGCAGTTCAGGCTGGCTTTGAGCTCACTTTGTAGCCCAAGCTAGTCTTGAATTTGTAACAATCCTTCTACCTCAGCCTCCCAAATGCTGGGATTACAGGCATGCACCATCAAGCCAGGGCTGCTGGCTTTCACTCTGAGGTTTGCAGAAAATCTGGGAGCCAGCTGGATATCATGTCAGTAGCTTGAAACCAGCAGTGATGTATTTTTTTTGTGTGTATGGTGGGGGTGGATGCTGGTGATCAAACCCTGGGCCTCACATGATGCTAAGCATGTTCTCTACCACTGAGTTACACCACCAGCCTACCAATCACAGCTGTGTTTCCACTGTAGAACACTAGTGAGCCCTGCAGATTAGACTCCCATGTCTGTAGATACAGGAATAGCTCTGAAAAGCTGTCTTTTTTACAAAAATAAATCTGTATCTATCCACATTTGTAAAGTAAACAGAAGTACAGAGGTGGGCTTTTCGGAAAGCCCCTTTTGGCCAAGGAAACATCTTTTGACTGGAAGAAGAGCCCGGGGGCCTAACACGGGCCCAGACAGAGGTGCCCTCAGGTAGCTGTCCCTGAGGGACTGTACTACCTAATGACACAACTCTTACTCACTTTGCACCTCCTCCCCTCTACCATAGCCTGTGTCACTTCCCCTCTACCCAGAAGCCCGAGCTTCTGACCCTTTGTTTAACTACGTATAACTATGTTTAACTATGTATAAAGTTTAGCCAGCTTACCCTTCTCTGAGGCTCATACTTTGAGTATGGCTTCTGTGCTTATGTATATTAATACATTTTTCTATTTTTCTGTCAATATGTGTAGTTAGCTTATCTCATAGGACAAATTCTAGAACCTTCAAAGGTAACAAAGTAAATTTAAAATTTATCTATAACCAGCACACCACTGCCCGTACTTCCATACTATTCCCAATCAGGCATTTCTCTCTTCTTATGCTCCTTGCATAAAAATTTATGAGTAGTTAGTGTCAGAACTGAATTAAATTATAGGATATCCAGTGAGTACTCCTCATTACCCAAGACAACAGCTGCTCTCAGTCTTTTCCGCACCCTTCCAGCTCCTAATCTATCTATGCCTGCCTGTTCCCTCCCAGCAGATAACCTGGATTCCTAATTTAGTCATAGGGTTAAAGGGTCTAACCTGCTATCCAATAGCATTGAACTTATCCACAAGAGGAGGGGTTTTAGAGGTCAGGGATATAGCTCAGCAGCACAGCACCTGCCTGGCGAGCACAAGGTCCTGGGCCAGGGATTTAGCTTGGTGGCATAAGTGCCTGCCTGCCAAGCACAAGTTCACTTCCTGGAACCAAAAAAAAGGGGCTGTTGTTTCTGTTAGAATCCATTTCAATCCCAATCCCACTGCAAAACTACAAAAGCCAATCCCCCACCCCAGACACCCTGCTCTAATCCAAGTTGCCACCTGACAGGCATCCCTCTCTAACTTAACCCAAAAATGTCAACCCCTCCCAGAAATGTCCTGCCTACTCAAACAAAGCCAAAGTCAGTCCACTCCACCCAAAACTTTTGCACCACTCCTTAGGTCCAGCCCCCAACTCTATATAAACCCAGACTCCTTCGCCTCCTCCTCCTTCTCCCCCTCCTTCTCCACCTCCTCCCCCTTCTTTATCCTTGGAGACTGACCCGTCACCTCCACTCCAATAAAACTTACTTCTCTGTTGCTGTGTTTTGCACCAGTTTCCTCTGCCAACCTCAGTTTCTGATTTTCTCCCCCACTTTCTCATCAGCGCACCCCCTCCAGTTTATTAATTCCAATTCCATCAGTTTATGCCCAACTTTTTAATCCTGCTCACAGCATCTGGAATCCTGCTTCATACACTGACTGGCCTGTCTAACAAACACAAGGCAAGAGACCACATGACAGCCTTTTGTGATAGCAACCAGGCATATGGTTTAATATTTGGGTGCAGGTAGGCAGACAGCAACAAAGTTATCTGCCCCAACAAAGGGAAGTGTGTCCCTTTTATGTGGATGGAACAAAGTCAGAAGAGAAGATATGATAAATATCTGTGGTTAAAAGTTTTCTGGCAGTCTTGTATCTCAGCGGGCAAAGTCCTTCCAGTATCTGGTCTAAATTTTGGGGTGTCTCAAGATGTCCCTAGATGTCCTAGGACCTGCAAAATTCCTTGTCCTAGTCTCGTGGTTATTTGTTCTTGTTGTTGTTGTTGTTGAGAAAAAATATTTAATGCCCAAAATTAAGGAAGGAAAGGTTTATTTAGCTTATAGTTTGTGGATATTTTAGTTTATATTTGGCTAGTTTAGAGACAGAGTGGCACATGGCAGAGGGCAAATGTTTATGGCCGCAGAACACAGCAAAAACAATAAGAGCAAAAGGGAGGAATGGTGGCAAGCAGTCTTGTTTTATTTGCCTTATGTTGTAAACAAGCTACCCCCATCCAGGTGAGGTGTAGCACTTATATAATTTCTATGCCCTCTTTTTTTATAGGCTCAGGATGTATATAAAGTAAGCACCCTCGCTTTTTACTGAGTCATTCAGCCAAACCTCTAGACTCCTCAAGTTGACACAATGTATCAACCATAACAATCCATCCTTTGTCAACTTGGCAACCAGACATAATTTTTTACACCAATTTTTAGATATAAATATATTATATTATATTATATTATATTATATTATAACCATAACATTTTGCCCCCAAAGACTTATGTATATCTTTTTACATAAAAGGCACTTAATCCATTTGTAAGAGTTGTCAAAGCCCTAACAGTCTTAAGCCTTGCTGAAAAGTCCAAGGCCAAAGTCTCTTTTTAGATCTAAGGTAAGCTCTTTAGTTATAAGCCCCTCATATAAATGAAAAGTTAAACACTTTTAACATGTAATGGCACAAAATAAACATTATCATTTTAAAAGGTACCAACAGGTGAATATAGAGCAGTGGGACCAAAGCAAGTCAGAAATCCAGCAGGGCTGACATTGTGTCCTGTAATTTTATATCTACTATCTGAAGCAACTATTGGCACATTGTGAGCTCTAAAAGGCTTGCATGAGTCCACCCCTAAGGCATTTCTGGTGATTACAGTTCCTAGGACTTTTCTCTTGGGCCCGCTTGACTCCCTCTTTGTAGCCTTCCTCAGATGATTTTGGTTCTGGCTTTTCTAAACTTTTGAGGTCTCCAGTGCACCTTTTGCTTCACACTCACAGCCTCACATATTGCCCTCTCGGGGGCACACTGCCTGTCCTCCCAAGCCTTCTGAAATCTAGGTGGAAGCCTCTTTAACCTCAGAACTCTTGCATTCTCCATGCAACTAAAGCCAAGGCCATGTGGATGATGCCAAGGTCTGCTGCCCCTTGGAGCAGTAGCCAAATTTTTTTCTTTCTTGGTCATAGGAGTCGAGTGCCTGGATTGTTGGGCACACTGAATCCAATTTTGAGGAACAAATTTTTTATGCAGCCTCCATTTTGTAACCTGGTGTGGCCACTGCCACCGTTTTGGAACATGGTGCTCTTTGGCTTTTTTTTTAAGGCAAGCTCTCTCATCTTTACAGTTTTGACGCTGCAAATGGTGGAGATTTGTTGCTTTTTGTGATACCCTCACACCATCTTTTTTATTTTCTTGATTTTTTTTTCAGAAATGGAGATTATCTCAGTCTCATCTTTGCAGTCCACAGCTTTACTGGAGCTTTTTCTTTGGCCAAACTCACAACATTTTAAATCACCCTGCTTGGCTCTTTGCTCTTGATTCTCAATATAAATCTGGCTAAAAGCCCCCAACAACAGCCATGCCACTGCCCCAACATTCGACTGCCTTGAAATTTCTTTCACCAGATTAATCAGTTTGCTGCTGCCCTTCATCTCAGTCTTAGGCAAAGTCTCTAGACACAAGCAAAATGGAGAAAGCCTTTTTCCCAAGCCATAACATATATCATCTGGAGTCCAGCACCCAGTGCCGTCCTTCTTCCCAACAGAAACCTCTTGAACCTGGTCTTTACTGGCAGGATTTTTATCAGCCTTCTGGTCTTCTGAGCTCTGACCAGAATCTTCCAGACAGAACAGCCAAAGGTGTTATAGCACATCTCTTTCAGGCAACATCTCCAAACCTTTCCAAACTCTTACCACAAGCGATTTCTAAAGGCTCTTAAACCACATGGTTAGGTATAGTAACAGCAAGGATCCTACTCCTGGCACCAAATTTTGTCTCTTTGTTTTGTTTGTATTTTTGTTACCGAGACAAAATACCCAATGCCCAGAATTAAGGAAGGAAAGGTTTATTTAGCTTATAGGGTGTGGAGATTTTAGTCTATATTTGGCTGGCTCAGAGGCAGAGTGGCACATGGCAGTGGGCAGACATTTATGGCTGCAGAACACAGCAAAAACAGCAAGAGCAAAAGGGAGGAATGGTGGCAAGCAGCCTCTTTTTACCTCCCTTGCATTGTAAGCAGGCTACCCTCACCCAGGGGAGTGTAGCACTCACATAATCTCTATGCCCTCCTCTTGCACAGGCTCAGGGTGTATACAAAGTAAGCACCTTGGCTTCCTGCTGAGTCACTCAGCCAAACCTCTAGACTCCCCAAGTTGGCACAATGTATCAACCATAACACCCAGCTTATCTCCTTTCCTGTGCTTGCTGATGACACTTCTACTGAGCTGAGTTCCCTGCAGAGTAGAGGGGGCTGGGAAAGTCTGTTCGGTCGGGTTGGAGCCTTATAGCTTGACCCTTCAGTCTTTACACAAATTAGATTTTAATGCTAGTGTCGATACCAGTCTGAATTTCTGAGTGCCCTCTATCTCTTTCCTTCTTTTTTTTC
>PVLD010029672.1:0-17762 GCA_004027595.1 Dinomys branickii
TTTACATATTGATATCTTCGAAGTGTGTGTTCAGGCTAACACATACAGATATACACTATTAATCTAATATCCTGTCATCGATTATTGCTTAGCATTAAGTGATATAATACATTAGTAGAACCATGTTAGCCCTCCTGCACATATGTATATTCATATATATTCCTCTATACATACATACATACATTTTTGTCTTTTTCTTTTCTCCTTTCCTTCGTCCCAACGGATGGGACGAAGGAAACCAGCTGTGTTTTAGTGGCCAAGTTGGACCTGGAACCAATAAACCTCCCCAGTGCTGCCTTCCATCAAGAAATAAAGATGTGAGGGTAGGTAGAGAACACTTTATTGAAAGGAAGACATGATAGTTTGTGAATCTTTATTTGATGTCTACACCTGTATTTCCTAACCTGCTTTCTAAACAAATACCAGTTGGTGGGCTGTTGATTGGCATTTGCTATAAAATTTTATAGTCAAGCAAGTAGCAAATGAAAAGAAGAAAGAAAGTGAGAAAGATACAACGAGGGGAGAAGAGGAGAGAAAAGCAAATTTGTGTCTGGTTCTTATTTAAATGTGGTTTGACCACAGAAAAACATACTCCATGGAAAAGATATTCTCTCTTTTAGGGGCAGCCCCTGACTGACATAGCTGTGTAGGTGGCATTTACACCTGTGATTCCTGTTTCATAAGAGAAATAAATTTGCTTGTTATGGGAAAAACAGTGACAAATGACAGTTTTCACTGCATGCTGAGACCCCAACTTGAAGTCACCAAGGATGATGCCTGTACATCTTGGGAGTGGGGAGGCCGAGCCAGGGCAGTGTTTTTCTAGTGGGTCCCTGGGATTTCTCTGAGCTCTATGGGGTGTTTGTGGGCCTGTGAGGGCTCATTAGCTATGAGGTCAGGAGACCAGGTTGCCTCCAACAAGGCACAAATGCACCTTGTCTGGGTGAAGGAGAAGCACCTTGTACAATGTGCCTCTTGTTGGCTATTTGGAGAAGTAGAAATGAGTCCAACAACATCTATGCAAGCCTCATTATTTCTGCCCTGACAAACACCATCACCTTGGTTTTAGGACTTGTCCCAATGCCATGAGATTAAAAAAACAACAACAACAAACTAGATTTTCAAAATCTGTTTTCCAGGCTCTGTTTGCTTACCCCACCTACATCTGACTGACTGAAAGTTACAGAACTTAACAAGAATAAATACTCTGACATTTTCCTCCAAGAATCCTAAAATAAACACATTGCATACTGACTGAGTTTATATGAGGATTTAAGATACTTTAACATTCAAACTTAAACCCTCTGATTTTAATGGTTAGAATTCCAAGTAACTGTGCATGAAAGTCCCATTTATCTGCTTCTATATTTAAGAAGTCATAGACCACTGTGAGGGTGGACATTACATATTTTTATGAGGTCAACACTGCATTTATACAGAAGCATTTACAGAGAAACCGCTAGTTACAAAGGAGAACAGCGGTCTTGGCTTCTAGGAGATGGAGGCATTGTGCTAACTCCAGGATGAGGTGATCACCTTAATTAGAGCTAAGGAGTCAGCGATGAAGAGAACATAGTCAAATAGCAGTATGATAGTGGCTTGGGCGAAGGACTTTCTCTCTTTTCATGGAGGAACATGAAAGCATCTATTCACTTAAAAATTGAAAGCATTTTTTCTTCAATATAAATGATTGCAGTTTTGTTTTGTTTTTAAAGTTGCATTCCAGAAATATTTGGTTGTGAGTAAATAATGGGATGATATTTTTTAAAAACAGAATAAGTTTAACAGTTTAGGTAAAATGGGGGAAAAAAAGAGTACATGAAAAGAGAGAGGATGGGGACAGAAAAGGGAGAAAAAGAAAGACAAAGAGAGATAGACAAACAAGCTTTGCTTCCATGGCCAGAGTTCATGGAATCCAATGTTTAGGGTTTGTATCTAGGTGCCTCCCACCAAAGTTGCATGTACTCGTAGGTAAACCTTTCTGGAAGTGGTTTGATCAATGGTGCGATGCTGGGATTAAGTGTGTGGTGCTGGCATTAACAGTGCATGATTACTGAATTACTCCACTGATTGGTTTAACGTAGCCCTGGGTGTGGATAATAGGAAAGCCAAGCCTAGGTGTGGGTGGCACCACCCCAAAGGGGCAGCCTTGTAGGAGTAAAAGGCAGAGGCAGGTTGCTGCTTGCTGCTTTGCTGTCTCCTGCCTGCTTTCCATGGACTATTTTCCCTCCATGATGTCCCTCTGCTATGACAACCTGGCTTGGAACCAGCCAACTATGGGCTGAAACTTCTACAAGCTGAGCTGAAATAAACCTTTCTTCCTTTAACTTTGGCACTGGGTATTTTGTCTCAGCAATGAGAAAAGTAACTAAGACTCCTGTCTAGAATTTTACTCCACATACCTTCCCTTAGGCAAACATTACCATCAAGGAACAATTTAGGGTTGCTAGAGTCTAAAAAACCCGATACTGTTGTAGAAACAAAATCTAAGTGTAGTTCGCCACATCTGCAACCATTTCCACTGCACAAGGAGTAAGTGTCCTCTGCTGAGTCCAGCATCTCAATTAACTCCTGCCACATTAGAAGGGCTCAATAAGTGTTAGTTAAATGAGTGATTAAGAATGAATTCTGTGATTGTATCATTGCTGCCTGCTTCATGTTAGAAGCCACAACTTAACTTCACAGAACTTATGATTTATCGAAATAGTTACTTCTTGCCCACACTTAACAGGGAGTTTGTTTTAATTTATATACATGGTACGAAGTTTTCTTTTCATTGCATCTGATTTCCCTAGAATTATGTAGGTTTATTCCTTAATTTGAAAGTTTTCCCAAAAGCAGATGCAGTGTTTAGAATAATGATGCTGTTGGTATTAGTATGCTCCATATTACTCATGGGTCTGTACAGGTGAAACAGCTTTGTTCCCAGACACATAAATCTATTTCAGGTGTCTGCTTGTCCACAGAAATTGTAGTGTATGCATTACAGGCCCAAGGCTGCTGAAGCGGTGCAGTTTGCAAAATTTGTTATGTACAGATTTGGTTTGGGAGCCAAAGGGGAGAAATGGCATTGGCCTGTGGCTCACAGCAGTGACCCTGAGTCTCGTGCCCATTCCACCAGCCAGCCTCCTCTGCTTCTGCCTTCTTCTCCACTTCCGCATGCTTCTGTTTCTGTGCATGCTGCCCCTTGCCTGAACATAGTTATTCTATTTGTCCCTCCCAATGCCATGTCCTGGGAGGCTGCCTCTTCTTCACTGTGTGCCTGGCTCCTTTGCCATTTGACCTCAGGTGGTGCCAGTGAAGGGAGGCAGAGAGGGGAAGCTGAGAAAGGAGAGGAGAGGGTCCCCATGCTTCCTCCAGCTCCCTTCTAGAGCTCCCTCCTGCTGTGGCCGAGTCCGCATTCCTGCTCTTCCCGCGGGACCATCCTCAGGAGTCCAGGTCACACTGGATTTGGGTAACACACTCTCCATCCTTTGTCCTTTCAGCCCTCATGGATGCTTCAGTGACTTCTGAGCCTTCCTCATTCCTGTCGGGCTTTTCCACTATGTCCACTTCTACATCAGCCCTCCACTCATTCCCTTCTGGTGACCTACCCAGAGTGACTTCTGGCTCCTGGTGAGACCTCAACAGATGTGTCTGCAAAGTCAGACTCCTCTGTGGGCCCAGGAAATATGTTTCCTTTTTCATCTTTATTATACTTTTAATTATGGCACAATACAGGTTCCAGGAATTAATTGAGATGCTGCACACAGCAGAAGACATTTGGTCCCTGTGCAGTGGAAATGATTGCAGATGTGGCAAACTATACTTATATTCTGCTTCTACCACAGTATGGGTGTTTTAGGGTAGCAACCCTGTATTGTTCCTTGATGCTGATGTTTACCTAACGCAAGGTATGTGGAGTAAAATTCTAGATAGGGGTCTTAGTTACTTTTCTCATTTCTGAGACAAAATACCCAACACTCATTTTATGAGTGTTAAGTGTACAGTGTGATTAAGTACCTGACACTGTTGTACAGCCATCGCCACTGTTCATCTCCAGAACTCTTTGATCTCCCAAACTGCAGGTCTGAATTGTTAAACACTAATTCTCCTTTCCTGAGTTCTTAGTAACTATTGCTCTACTCACTGTCTCTATGAATGGGATGATTCTAGAAACTCAGGTAAATGTAACCACTTAGTATCTTTCTGAATCACCACGATCTGGGTGCAGCTTGATCAGGGCTCTAATAGGTTAGGTATGGCTGCAGTTCTAGAAAATATCCTTTGAGAGTTAATGGGCTCTCTTCAATGAGCTTTTGGTGGGGGAGTTGTGGGGTTGAAGCCAAGGCCTTTTCACTGAGCTACATCTTCAGCCTGTTTGAAATTTTTATTTTGACACAAGGTCTCATTAAATCACCCGATTGCCCAGGGTGCACTCAAACTTGCAATCCTCCTGCCTCAGCCTCCCTGAATGCTGGGATTACAGGTGTGCACCAACACGTCCCTGATTCTCTTTCTTAGTACCATCAAGTAGATAGTGATATGATTTATTTACCACTCCCAAGAACTAGATAAGATGGTCAGGAAGTAGTCCGAAGGCTTTGTTCCTAATGTTGGCTGTGCCATTTACCTATGTTACCTAAAGCAAGTCACTAAATTTCTCTAGCTCTGGTTCCTCCATCTGTATTATTGCACAACCAGTCACTCTGCTCTCTAAACCTTCTGACTGAGAACTCTATGTAGTTCAGCTGCTGTCCATTTCTCAGTGTCCAACAACTACCCCAGGAGGCAGTTGACAAAGGTTGCAGATGTGTTTGGTGATTGTAGCTGGGTGGGGTAGAGGTGGAATTGCTCTAGAAACTCGTGAATAGAAGTACGGGTGCTGGTGAGCCTTCCTTCAAAGTGCAGAGCCCCACAACAAAGACTTATGCAGCTCCCAATATCGACAGTGCCAAGACTGAGAAACCCAATTCACCTGGAAGGCACCACCACTCAAAAGGAGAAATTAAGCTCTACTTTTCTTTGGAAGTGTGGCTGGGGAAAGTTAGGGCAGGTTCCATGCTGTGAGCAATGGAAGAGAAACAAGAAGTTGAAATAGAGTGTGTGGAAACGCTTTCTTCCCATTGTTCAGTGTGCAATATTAATGATAATCATCATTTCCCAGTGGGCTTCCTTTGCAGTGATGCAACAAACTGCAGCTGAATGTGCTAGCTGGGAAAACTGGATGGTACAGAAGCTCAGCGTGCTCCATTTAACATGGTAGCACCCGTTCTCTGCCTTCCTTAGTGCACTTTAAGGAAGTCATGCACAGGAGAGCCTGTTGAGGCCATATTTCATGGGTAGTGGTGAGGCTGGGGTTGTGCCTTGACCTTGCTAGACCTTGGCTCTAGAGTCAGTCCATTGCCCATGTTTTAGCACATGAATGTGTTTTATATAAGCTGCTCCTTTTCAGAAGAGACTGCTAGAAATCTCACTGGTGATATTATATATATATATATATATATATATATATATATATATAATTATATATATATATATATATATATATCACTGAGTGATATATAAAATGTAGCAAGTATCTGCTCAGGAAAGCAGGTGTTCCTTCAAGGGCACAGGTAGTGTAGACTGGCAGTGAGAGGAAGATCTTGGAATTAAACATCACCTCTATGCTGCTTCCTCTCCTCAGTCCCTTTCTTAATTTAAAGCGGGAAGCAACTGAAAGTTAAAGATTTTTCTTTCCAATCTGGATATGTTTTGTGTGTGAGTTATACAGGAGAGTCAGACAAGTGGCACCAATGCCGCCTCACTTCACTGCTCCAGTGACCACAAGGACTAATTGCTGTGCTAACAAGAACTAGAATTTATTCCTAATTTTTTTTTTTTTTTTTTTTTTTTTTTTGCGGTACTGGGGATCGAACTCAGGACCCTGCGCTTGCTAGGCAAGCGCTTATTCCACTGAGCTATATCCCCAGCCCTGGAATTTATTCCTATTGCCAGATCTATGGACACATTAAATTTTCTGCATGCCAGCTCAGCTTGGTACCTGCTTCTGTGTTGCATTCCAAAGAGGCACTGACCTAGGGAAGCCTCCAGATAGCTGCAGGTACCCCTCCAACAGCTTGGGAGGGGACAGCCCCCAAAGGCTGAGGGTAGACACCTCCATCTGTACTCACCCCTCTAGCTCCTCTCCTGTGTCCTCTACCTGGAGAGTTTCACATTTTTTCAAGTTCATAATAAGCATACAATAGAGGATAAATCCTTCAAGGAGGTGTAACAGCATGGTTCTACTCCTCCCGGAAGACTAAAGGAAAGAAGACTGTGAAGGGTGATGGGGGTAACAGAAGAAAACATAGCTAGCATGCAGTTTCAAAGAAGACACATTTCTTTATAGACAGGGACTTTGGTTTTGTTCCAGACAAGTAGTCCAGCCCTTCTGCAGGCAGCATTTTCGAGAGCAAGGCTTTTATTATTAGATTGATTTAAGGAAAAGCTCTCGGTATTTCATAATATACAGATGTATCTGATGAAGTACTTGGGGCATCAGCTGTCTTGAAAATTGACTTTTACAGGTGTTCAGGACCAACTCCCGCTCTTTACTGATACATACTCATAATAAACATCCAGCTTGCAGTCATAGCCAGCCACTAAGGTAATAGTGCAAGTAGAAGGTCTTAAGGGAGATGGCTTGAGCAGTCTTCTTAGTGATGAATATAACTATGTTGATCCTATATTCACACACGTCTAGGTGTGTTTGATACACTAATAGATTGTATTCAACAAGAATGTACTTAAATAAGAGGTAAAGAGGGTAAGTGAAGAATACGATGTTTGTTCTCATTAATGTGAGCGTCAGGCTTGGCAGGAGCTAAGTGCTCAATGTTACTAGGAATTTCTATTTTAAATCTGCTTAAGTTCCCTACTGGCTTTAATTTTTATTTATTGGTATATGTTTGCAATATATACTATGTACACTTGTCTTGAAAAGCTGCATATACCATATCTTGGTCATTTGTGATCCCCTTTTCACCCACTCCTTCTCTTCATCCCCTTCCTCATCTCATCTGTCTTATTTTACTCATTATTTACATTTTATGTTTCTCATGTAAGAGAAGCAATACAGTGTTTATCTTTCTGTGTCTGGCATAGTTCACTTAGCATTATGGTCTCAAGATCCATCTCTTTTCCTGCAAATGCCATGAATCCATCTTTCATTATGGGCTGAATGAAATTCCACTGTGTACCTACTACACTTTGACCCTATGTTGATGGCAAAATGGAATCACTCATCTCCACTCTTCTACCAACGTCAAGTCTAGTGGGGAAGCTTGGGAAAAGAGCTCATTGTCAGCCCAGCAACTGATCACAAGTTCAGGGCTTCAGGTTCAGTGACATAGTTATGTAGTTATGACATCTTTCTTTCCTCTAAGCACCCTAAACCCCTAAGACTGTTCTATTTAAAGCCAACAAAGAATAAGATGAGGACACATCCTAGGGTCCATGAGATGGAGCCAGTTTACACCTGTTGTCTGTCTGGGCATAAATGTTAATAACACGCTGTTGTAGCTATCCTTCAGGGTGCCCCACTCCCTGCTTACCCAAGCTTAGAAGTATTCACATTCTTCTGTGGTCCCATCCCTGACTGAGGAGGGCTGATCTATGTAACTCCTTCAGCTTTCTCTCCTGAATCACCTGACCTGCAGAAAGTTTCCTTCCATGGGGTCAGAATACTTAAGATACCTGTGAGAGGCCCTTATGAGGAGGCACTGACGCTCCCAGCAGCAAATGGCTCTAAGCACCTCTGGCTCTACCTAGCCTGCTGTGTGAGAAGCAACCGGGAAGCAGACCTTCCTGCCCCAAGTCTGTAGGTAACTGCAGCCCCCGCCAGTATCTGGCTGCCATCTCATGAGCAGTTGTGGGTCAACACCATCCAGCAAAGCCACTCTCAAATTCTAGAGACAATTCTGCAGGAGATAATGAATGTCTGTTGCTTTTAAGCAGTGAAGTTTGGGGGTAATTTGTTACACAGTAATAGATCACTAAAACACACCTTTTATGCTCTCAAAAGTGTCACACTTTTGAAAATAAATTTTCACCTGACCAGTGACCTTCATGGTGTTGACTCTAGTCTTCAATTCTCAGTTAATGCTTAGACTTATCTTACTCAGCATGTCTATAACGTTAGATGGGTGGATCGTTCCCATTTTGGGGGTCTAAGTTTTTCACCAGGCCTCAGGATGGCACACTCACATGTATTCAGGGTTTTGTTTTGTTTTTACCACATTCTGATCCTTTCCTTAGCCTTAGTGCTATAGGTCTCCAGTGTCCTTCAGAAGACGCCCTCCAAACTATTCTCTGGTTTATGAATTCTTAGTCCCTAGTTGATTTAATCTAGTCCAATAAATTTATATGATGAAGCTTCTCCATTTGAGTACCAGCCCATATCTCTTCCATTCCCCCAATCAGAGATATATTCAACTGCCCAAACAAAATCACTCAGTTCTTAACAGGCACTTTGAAATTAACATCTCCATAACAAAAGTGCTGATCATATTCTTAGATTCCTCAGTTCCACAAAGACATCTAGCTCTATTTGTCCAATTATGCAGGTTAAAAATCCTGGACCCATCCCTAACACCCTTTCCCTCCTACTTCATATACAAAACAACAGCACATTCTGATCCAGTCATATTCTCTAGCCTCACTACTACCACCTTGATGCAAGTTACCGGCATCTTTCATCTGCATCGTTCAGTAACCCCCATCTGGTCTCCCTTCAGCTCCTCTTAGCCCCTTTGAGTCTGTTTACTACACTTCAGCCAGAGTGGTGAGGTGATTCTGAACCTAAGTCAGATTATGTTATTCCTCTGTAAAACATCCCTCTCCCATAGCTTCTTATCTATCTCAGAAGAAAATCTAAGACCTGCAAGACTCCATGTGATCTGCCTTCTTTTACCACCCATCCCCATTTTTTCTTAGTTACTCTGCTAACAAATACACTTTCTTGGGTTTTCTTGAAGATGTCAGATGCAATCCCACTTTAGAACTCTTTGCACCTATAGGTCCCCTTGCCTGTGATGCTCCTTTCCCAGGTATCCATACGACAGCTCCTTCACTTTCTTCTGGCTCAGATTAAAGGACATCTTGTCAGAATGACCCTTGCTGACCACTCACTGTGAGAGCATCATTTCTCCCTGCTGACTCTACCTTGTTTTTCTTCTTAGCAATGGCAACTACCAGCTGATAACTGCATGATACATATATATGATGCATATTTATATATGTATAAGTATGTATATGTGTGTATGTTTGCATGTACATTTGTGTGGGTGTAGTTTCCTCTCCCAAGTTTTTCAAGAATGCAAATTTCTTGAGAGTTTTATTGACTGAATGGGCTATCAGTAAATCTCTGCATGTTGGTAAAAGTTTCTGTGGGCAGCGGAGAGGGGCAGGTGTCATCAGCAAGGATGATGGCAATTTCTAGCACAAGGAGAAATGTCAGCAGTCATTTCATCATCCTTGCTCAGTGGCAGCTGGGAATAATCACATGCCTCCTTACTGGGACACTGCCAGCCTTGGGAGAATTTGATGCACACCATCAGAGAAGAAGCATGGCTACTGGGCCCTGAGTTGCCTGGGTTTGGCAAATGGCAGGACTCATCCCCAAACGACATGAGATGGAAGACACCAGTGGTTGTCCCTCAGAGCCAACAGAACAGGTGCTGCAAATGCAAGTGAGACAAGCCCTAGGAGTGCCCCAAGCACTTCACCGGGTGTCAGGTCTTTAGAGCAGGAATCATGCCTATCTTTCTCACAGCTGTATTTTGCATATGACTCATACATATGACTGGATCCATAGATACTTATTGAATTTAGCAGTGGTACTACCTAAAACATTTGAGGATGACCAGAAGTTTATCAGAAAATAGAAGACTGGAGATGTAGGAATATTGACCTATAATTTTTGAGATCTTATTTTTATCCCCAGATTGATTTGGTCAAGTACTGTCTTCACCCATTTTCTGTTGTTATAGAACATCTGACACTGAGTCACTTATAAAGAGATTTGATCTTGGCTCACAGTTCTGGAGGCTGGGAAGTCAGACAGCATCTACTGAATTTTGGCAAGCAGCTCATGCTGCTTCATAATAGCAGAAGTTGAGTTGGAAGGACAGGTGGGTACATGCAGAAGAAGCAAATGTGAAATGGCTTCATAAGAGCCTGTTCTCATGGTAACTAAACCAAGCACACAAGAATGAGCACTCACTCACCATTGTGAGACTTAAACTAACCTCATGGCAGAGGTGTGAATCCACTCAGGACTGCTCTATCCCCAGGACCTGGTAAGCTCCCAATAGCTTCAGCTTCCAGTACTGCCACCTTGATAAATGAGGGTTAAAATGCATGAACTCTGAGGGAATAGTTCATGCATATAGTATGCAGGCATACTATGGAGATACTTTCACAGTATCCTCTGAATTTGACATCTCTGGCCTTGTGGAATCATACACTGTAAAATTCCTAACCTGGTGTGACTCTCTCTCCCTGGGGCTGCCTTCAAAACTCAGAGCTAGCATTTTAGCCCATTATACTAGTTGCCCTTATCCACAAAATCATGTTTCCTTTCTTTCTCTGCTGTTGCCACCTCTGGGTTTTTCTGGCAGTAGAAATGAAACTTTCCCACCCCCTTTCTTTACACACTGAAATGTCTTGGTGTTAACTGGCTTAGTAACTGACTCCTACTACAGGAAATCTGGGCCTCAAAGATAAGATCAGATAGTTAAGTCACAACTCTCTCAGATAAACTCTGCTTTTCTTAGGATTCCTTCTTCAACCACCCATTAACTGTGTGCCAAGTTATAAAGATATGGAATTTGTCTGGAAATTTTCTTTAGTAAGTAAAAACGAAAGAGTGAACCATAATGTCTTAAAAAATAAATAACCGTTTAGTTTAGATTCAACTTTCTCTCTGTTAACCTACTTGTGTCTCAGGCTGGATACTGGTGTGTGGAGAGTTGTGCATGTGTAGGAAACAAAGATCTTAAAGAGGTTGCCACTAGATGTCACATCAAGGAGATTATGATTCATTCAACCTAGGAGCTAGACTTTGGGAAGCCTATCCAAATCCTGTTGCCTTTGAGGTTTGTCTATTACTATTTAAAACTTTGTATGTGCTATTTCATCTAAATGCTATGCAATAATTTGAAAATGAATACCATGTTGAAATAAGCCATAACAGTGCCTTGTACCACTGAGCTTTACCTTTGTGACTAGAGGTTACCAAAAAGACCACAGTATGTGATTAAGAACCCACAGGCTAGACAGTATGTACAACTGGCCTGAAATGTGCTATTTCCAGAGCTTGATGCTATTTCAAGACCTCTTTGGGACCAATCAGGACGCAATTCATTCCTAATTTATTTCTCATAGCTATTTCCTTTATTGTTCATAATAGGCTACTTTTCAAGGTGGAATTTCTGTTCGAGGTGGTATTTCCACTGCAATAATCCAGGCGGTCACAGTTTCTACTCTTAAGTTATCACAAGAATTATGATGACCCAGTGTCCTTTGAGAGTTTTTCACAACTATGGAATCATGAGTGACTTTTTACCATTTCTTCCTCAGGGTGGCTGGAATAATGATTTCCATCTTAGGGGTGTCTGGCATCAAAAACGAGGCTGAGAATCCATAAGATATGAGATGGATTTAAGGCCCAGAAGCATCTAATAAAATCCAGAGCTGTCATTGTTCTAGATTTAGTTCAAAGATACCAGGCAATGGCCTGCAGTTCCAGGCCTCATGGATATGAGAGAATTCACTTGTCCTGTACCAAACTTCATTTCTATGCGGAAGCCCCACATTGGGCCAGTCCCACCCACGCCAAGGAGAATTCCTCTTTTTTTGTCAGTTGGTGACTTTACAGATCATGTATTTACCTCTGGGGCTGAGCGCAGCTACTTCTTTCCATTCACCATCTCAAAAGCATCACATATCTAAGACCTTTCTAGGTGATCAGATGATTTGTGCATGGCTGATTCTCTTTAAATGGACCTTGACTAAACAGAGATGCAGGACTAGCCAAACACTTGATGCTAATTTCTTTTCAGAGAGGTTGGAGTTGAAAAACAGTTATTTAACATTAATACTATATGAGCATATTACAAAATAATGTTTATGTTTTTCACCCTATAGTATTCAGCATGTGATAAAGAAATTAGAGAAAAGATTAATCAAATTTGGAATTTTTCTCTCTTTGCAATCTGTATGTTTGAAGAAGAATGTTACATAACTTAATGCATCTGAAATTTTGAAATTTCCTAGGATGTATTGGATCCAGGTCCTTGTGCATAGTTAACTGAGATCCAGTTAATAATGTACAATGACCCCAATCTAATATGTTTTCAATGAACACTGTAGTTCTAATATCCTGAATTTGCTTACATTTTCCCAAATTGCTGGCCTGTTTGCAGTTGCATATAGTGTAAGATATGTAGAACTAGAGCTTTCTGTCTTGTACAGCCCGTAGCTGATGCATATAAAAGGTAAATACGGCGACGTGTAGGAAAAGCCATATATGTTGACAAACACATTGGGTAAACAATATGGACTTTAGAGAAATATTATTTTCTCACTGGAAAACATAATGTACTTCCACTTTATGTCCTCTTAAATGATTTGCATAACTTTGGTGCATAAGTGCCATGATTTATTTCAGCAAGCCCCCATCAACTGACATTTGGGCTGTTTTCTCTGTTTGGTAATTTGCAAACAGTGACACAGTTAATATCCAGGGAAAAACACATTTGCATATTTGAACAAATATTTTTATAGAGAAAATTCTCAAGAATTTCTGGTTCAGAGGATATGGAAGTTTAAACTACGATCGGTATTATTAAGAATACTTCATTTCCGTTCTAGTTGACTCTGGCTATCCATACTTTTAATCTATGTCAATTTGACGTGTTGAAAACCATGTTGTTGTTTTGGTTTGCATTTGTTTGACTGGCAAAATGTTTAAGTCTTTTTTTCATATATTTATTAGTCACTTTTGCTTCTTCATTTAAAAAAATACCTATTCATGAGCTTGGTTTGTGATTCCATTATATTGTTTTTTCTCACATTATGTTCCACCAGCTCCTTGTATATCAGTGAAAAAGATCTCCACTTTGTCACAGATGCTTTGTAGCCATTTTCATGCTAATCAAGTATTAACGAGAGTAAAGTATTTTCTGTACCACTCTATAATTGAAGTCACCTTCACTGGATTCTCTGGGTAGCTCCTGTAAACTTTCATGAGAAATTTTAATGAATGCTTTTGTTTTGAATCATTATGAAAGAGCCCAGGGATTGCCTGAATATAGAATAAATGAAGAAATGTAAAGAACTTTTTTATTAAGCATGCAAGGTTGTAGAAATGTCTATAAGGAGCGAACCTTTTCTTTCCCCCAGAAGATTGTTGAAGACTGAATATTCTCAGAGACTGAAGGTCTTGCACCCCTAATGAAGACACTTCAGGGTCGATAGAAAGACCTATGAATATCAGCTCAAAATACACCATTATAAACTGCATCAAGAATGGGGTGAACTGCAGGAAGAATATATGTCATTCAGACATTCTGGTGCATCATTCATCAATGATGCCACCCAGTCCTCAGAATACTCACTTCCTCCTCTGTAAGTGCATACAATTGTACCTGAGCTATAGGGTTACTATGATTACTAAATGAGGTAGAATATGTAAAGCATCTATACATACATAGTAGGTGCTTAACAAATGCTCATATTCCCAACCCTACAAATCATTGCATGAATATACTGATAGCCACTCAACTGTGACATGAACATTGAAAATGTAAAATCACCGAGTCAATAAATACAATGATTCAGCTTTTTCTTAAACACTCAATTGCTGAAATTTCTCACTTATAGATAAGTCAAGTTCAATATAATTTTCTAGAATGAGGTTCAAACTACATTCTCCTCTGTGTATTTTTAATATTTAATGTCAGTGTTGAAACTGGGGGCTGGAGATCTAGCTCAGCAGAACAAGCTACCATGCTGTCTTCAATATCTGAGATTCTATCTTCACAGCTTCATTAAAGCAGCTTTTCCACTTTCAGTGGAAGTTTTGATTTCCTGGAAATCTCTTTGAATCTGTTTCATGCATTCTAGTTCTGTCCCCTATTATTCATTTAATGTTTCCATCATTTTCCTATGCTCATCTATGTTTTTATATATGTCTTCTTTACATATGCTGAGCAATTCTTTCATTACTGATGTCATTTATTTTTTTACCTGGGTGATTATTTCTGATCTGATGTCTTCTATGGCCTGATGGAGTTGTTTCTTTACTTCAGTTGCAATCATTTGAGGTTTCAGGTATGTGCCTTCCAAGTCTTCCTATATCTATGTCTCCTGGATTTGTTCTGGGTGGAGTTGAGTTCTGAGATTGCATTTTGCTCCTATGTCTTGCCATTTTTGATGTCAAATGGAAAGTGCTGAGCCACATGCTACTCAGGAAGCTCACCGAAGGTCTCTAGGGACCCTAGTTTACATGGATGTCAGACTTATACCAAGATGGTAGAGGGCAGTGGACCACTGGGCCCAGGATCCCCAGGAAATTGGTGGAGCATATAGCTCAGACCACAGTTGCAATGGTAGGGGAATTCTGGCCTTTGGTACCAATGTCTCCAGGCCATCAATGGAAAGCATGTGGGCTTCAGCCATGAGCCCAAAGGTGGTCAGACAGGAGCCACTGCTCCAGGGTCCTCAGGCAGCTAGTCAAAGCAGGGAGGGCCTCATCTCACAACCGAGAGGTCCACAGAGCCTGGGCCAGTCCTGCACTGCTTCCCAGTCCACCGGTAACCCTGATCTATAAGAAACTTTACTGTCTGAGTGACTGAGCATTGTCCTGAACTTGAGCATACAGCGAGCTCTGCTGAGGTTCATGTTCAAAGTTGACAACAGGTGTGACACGGACCTCACTCCAGCAACAAAGGCCCACCGGCCCTGACATCCGACCGGCAGGATGTTTCCGCCCTTCCCGGCTGTGCGACTCAGACCTCACTCCAGGGACAAAGGTCGACTGGCGCTGACATCTAAGCAGCACGGCATTTCACGGCCCGAGTCCCAGCTGTGTGACTCGGACCTTTCTCCAGTGACGGAGGCTGACCTGTGAGGTCACATGAGCAGTGCAACCCTTCTCCTCTGGTAAGGCCTACAGCAGGGTTCTGCTCCACACCTTAGAGTTAGGAAGGAACTCCAACTGGGAGGTCCCATCCCTGTTGGTGGTTGAGACCTGCAGCATGGAATCAGCCACAGGCTCAGGGGTCCACGGGGTTGGGAGTAGAGCCCTGCTCCCCCCTGACCAGCTACCTGAGGATCCGGAAGCAGAAGCCATTGCCTAAACACCATAGGCTTCAAGGCTGAGGCCCACACGCTACCCATCCACACACTGGACACTCTGGTACTGAAGCCCAGCACTCCCCCACTATCTACCTGGGTAGTCAGTATCTCAGCACTAGTCATCTGACATTCAAAATGACAAGACAAAGGAGCAAAATACAGTCTCAGAACAAAACTCCACCCGGAACAAATACAGGACTCAATGACAGGAGAACTAGGAAACCACATACCTAAAATTTCTGAAATGATCACATCTGAAGTAAAGAAACAACTCCATCAGGCCATAGAAGAGATTAAATCTGAAATAATCTCTCAGGCAAAAATGAAATGAAAATAATAAAGGAAGAAATGCTTCGCACATACAGAGAAGAAACAGATAAAAGACTAGAAGATCAAAGGCAACAAATGGAAATGTTACACGAGCAATTCAGGAATGAATTAGAACACATGAAACAGTCTCCAAGAGATTTCCAGGAAATGAAAACTGGCACTGAAAGCTTGCAAAACCATTTGAATGAATCTGATGACAGAATTTCAGATCTTGAAGACAGCATGACAGCTAATGACTGTGAAAGGAAGAATCTCTTAAAGTCAACAAGGAATCAGGAGAAATCAATCCAACAGATGCAAGATGAAGCAAAGAGAAATAATGTGCAAGTAATAGAAATCAGTGAAACAGTAGGAGGCAACACACATAAAAAGAATATTTGGAGAAATAATAGCAGAAAATTTCCCAAGCATGATAAAAGATACCGATGTACAGGTAAATGAAGCATATAGAACTCCACTGAGCCCCTACCCAAATAAAACCAAACCCAGACATATAATAGTCAAGATCCCAGATATGCAGCAAAAGAGCACAATATTAAAAGCTGCTAGAGAAAAGAAACAGATCACCTATAAAGGAAAGCCCATCAGAATCACACAGACTTCTCAGCAGAAACCATGAAATCAAGAAGAGCTTTGAGCAAAGTATTACAGATTCTCAGACAAAACAGCTTCCAACCCAGAGTGATGTATCCTGCAAAACTATCCTTCAAATTCAATGGAAAAATAAAATATTTCCATGACAAAGAACAATTGAAAAACTTCATGAGTGCCAAACCAACATTACAAAAAGTACTGAAAGATATTCTAGACAGAGGAAAAGGTGATGACAATCCCAAGAACAACAACAGAAAGGAACCCTTAAGCAGAACAAGAAATTAAACAGCAAAAGTAGGAAAGTAGCATCAAGTAAACAGCATGACAAGAATAAGCCGACGTATAACAGTTATAACCATCAATGTAAATGGCCTCAATTCACTAGTCAAAAGAAACAGACTGGAGACTTCCGGGAAGATGGCGACCAGGTGAGCAGCAAAGGAGCGATCCTCCTTGATAAACACCACCAGCTCGAGACAGACTTGGCGAGCGGGAATGCTGGGACCTCGGCTGGGAAGATCAAACTGAACGTGTTTCTCTGAGCTGCCGGGGGAGATGCGGTAGGGCGGCCCAAACTGCCGTGGCGAGACGCGGGAAAGCCCCAGACGCTGGGAGCCAGAGACGCTCCGCGCGGGGAGGGGGCTTGGCTGGTCCGACCGCCCTGGGGGCACAGCCAGCTCGGTCCCTCCCGCCTACCTAGCCAGCGCAGCTTTCCGGCGACTCCCGACAGAGATCGGCTTATTAGCAGCGGCAACGCCCGGCAGTCCCACATTTCGCGCCCATCGGGCAGGCTGCGCAGCCTAGACCCTCGGCAGCCGGGTCCCTGCCCAGGGCGGCGCGAGCAGCAGAGGAGCGGAGCATCCCGCTCCCCTCTCAGACCCGGAGAGCGCGAGGAAACAAGTGGCTGCGAGCGGCGGATCGCGAGCATAGCACAAAAAACTGGCACCTTGGAACCTTCCTGCCTCCAAGGACTCCGAAAACTAGTGAGCTATCTGTGCTCGCGACCAGATCACCGAGTGGGGGAGGAGATCCATCCCTATACCTGCAGGGAACCCTGGGAGGGCGGGGGAGCGGTCTTACACACCCCACCCAGGTCTCTCGCTAGGGAGTAGCAAACCAACATCTGAACAGCCTTTTAAGCAGAACTCTCAGCAGAAAGCTTAAGGGACATTCCCCCAAAGAAAAGTCATTGGAGCAGCCTCTGCAGCAGACCTTTGCCTGCTGAACTGCCTGGGGAATCTATTGCTTAATATTATGAATCTGATACCCAAAAAAGGGAAGACAGAAGAACAAATCTCAGCAGAAAGCTTAAGGGACATTCTCCCAAAGAGAAGGAATCATTGGAGCAGCCTTTGCAGCAGACCTCTGCCTGCTGAACTGCCTGTGGAATTTATAGCTCCACATTTTGAATCTGATACCCAAAAATGGGAAAACAGAGGAACAAAACGCAGTCT
>PVLD010029673.1:0-17761 GCA_004027595.1 Dinomys branickii
GAGGCTGAGGCAGGAGGATCAGTGCAAGTTCAAGGCCAGCCTGGGCCACATAGATCTTGTCTCAGAAAACCAAAGAAAGAAAAAAGACATGCTAATGTTCTGTGCATTTTCACAAAGCTAAACTATTTTTGAATAAAACAGTATTCATAAAGATAACAATTTTACTTCTATTAAACTCACTGAGACCATCGAATTCCAAGAATATCTCACCAACAATACTGAATCACCATGAAGATTTACTGTTTTCATAAATGTGCATAGCAGCAGTCACAGCATACTGTCTTGTGTCTGTTTGCTTTTTATTAAAACCACAATTTAAACTACAATGGAAAATCCAAAGGCTAGATCTAAGTGCACAGCTACTTCTGAGGGAATGCACACGTGTATGAACTGAAGCTAAATAATAAAAATATTAACTCTAAATGTATATTTATCTGGAGTAACTTTTTCTCCCCTTGACATAAAGTTCTGCAAAAGGAGATGCAGCAGAATAAAAGCTATTTTCATGATAAGAAGCACTTCTTGTAAAGCTCTCTCCCAAAGTATCTCTTGTTCCTTCTTAATCCACTTTTCACATCACACACACACACACACACACACACACACACACACACTCTGCTGGGGAGAAGGGGGGAGGGCAGCAATGGTGGCGACTTAACTTTAGTCTTACAGTGCTATCTAGTGGTGATAAACGGTAATGCTGGGCAATCTATCCCGTTCATTAAGTATAAAAATAGAAAGTGCTGCATTAAAAGTGAGAAGCTGTTTCGATTAAGAACTTCCATCTCTGTATCAGCCCACAAAGACATTTCCTGACTCTGTTTCAGCCACTCTGCATGTTCTTTAGGATGTCTGGTTTCATCCTAACACCCAATTCCTGGCATCTTTCTTGCCTTCGAGCGTGGAAAATAGAGGATGAAGCCGTGTCCTGTGTTTGTGCTTTCTTGGTTCTTTACCTACCCAGGGAAGAAGTCCAACTACACCTTGAGGAGCAACTGCCCATCTGGGTAGAAAAGTTTTGCTGGAATGAAGACAGGGAGTTGAGTGGGTGGCTGAGGCAGCGTCCCACAGTACTGGGCAGATCCTGTCTTTACTTCTGAGTGATATTCTGTTCAAAGCCTCAGGGCCTGGCAGGAGGATCACTGCAAGTCTGAGGCCAGCCTGGGCTACAAAGTGAGTTCAAGGCCAGCCTGAACTGCAGAGTGAGACCCTGCCTCAAAAAGACACATACAGATACACACACACACACACCACACACCACACACACACACAGAATCTTCAGGGCCAGCAGAAAACAGAAGCTGAGGAGAAGGCAGTGCTGGAGGGGCTTGCTAGGATTCAAAAGCGACAGCCTGACTTTTCAAAAGACCCTATATCTGAATCAGATGCTCCACTGTCTCCCCGGCCCATCCTCCTGGGTCAGCTTCTTGCCTGCTCTCTTGCCAGTGATGGGCTGGCCAGGACTGTGAAGTTCTAGCACCCTCCTGCCAGGAGAGAGTCTGCTCCTCCCACGCGGGGCAGGACACGAGGCAAAATGGCAGAGGAGCTCTCACGCTCGCAATGCCTGAGCCGGGACGGTGGGATTCTGGGGGCCCTGGCAGGCATCCTCTGTGTGGTTTGTAAAGGGTGGTGGATGAGACACCGATCGGTGCCCAGGGCAGATAGAAGCTGGACAGAGAAAATCCAGTGGGACCCGGAGCTGCCAATGCCTGAGGTCCCGGTCTCTCCCGCGGCTCCTTCAACTGTGTGGCCTCTTCCTGCAGCCAAGAGTCCCATCTGCTTGCAGGGACTCTAACTGGCTTCCTATTGCAACTGCCCAATAGAGCCCTCAGCAGTTTCAAGATCTCATCATTAAAATCCCCTGGTGTCTGTTATCATACACAGAAAATCCCCTGGATTATTTTTGTGGGCTAATGTCTCAGGCCTTAAGATTCAGGGTGGCAAATATTCTTACACCTGAATCTAAGTACTGTCCCACAACAAATGGAACAACGTTTAATAACATCACACATATCCTGTGATCCAAGATGCCTGGAGAACAGCCACCAGGCTATGACTTTTTATTTGAAAACAGACCCGAGAAGATTAGGAATGACCTGAAATGTGTAGTCAATGTATAACCACATCCAAATTCGCCCACATCCTGGTGACTACATGACCCCGATGGTTCCTTTATAGGCTCGTTTCTGCAGAGTTTGTGGAAGAAGATGACTTGAAGGCACTTTGAATTTGTTGCCCAAATGTCCAAGATGCTTGATAAAGCAAATAACAGAGAAGTCCTGCCTGAAGCAAAACTTATTCCAGAAAGTTTGTCTTACAGTGTCAGACAGCTCGCCCTCCCTTCTGCTGGGAAGCTGGGACTTGGAGCAAATGGAGTAAGAGACACCGCTCCTCTCCAGGCTCCTGGCCACCCTGGATTTCCCGAGTGCTGATTCTGAGGGGCAAACACAGGACAGGCCCACAGCACAGGCCCTCACTTCTAAAAGAATCAGAAAGGTGAGTCCTGGTATTTTCATCTCCCATAATATATATGCTTGCTTTTAATAACTGGATTATCTTAAGGAGCTAGAAATCTATGAACTTTTACTTTAAAACACATTTTGTTTAAATAGAGGGTGTGGTTTATATTGTCTCCCACAGACTCCAGCAGAGTGGGGGCTAGAGAGTTTGCTCTGGCCCAGGACACGCCCCAGGCCACTTTGGAAGACACAGGCTGTCCTCGGTAGCTCGGCCTAGGAGGCAAGAACAAGTTCAACACAGAGGCTGGGAACAGGATTGAGTCCACCGAAACTGGAAAACTGCTGGGCAGGTGGATGCTGAAACCTCTCCGAACTTGTAAGTCCCACGAGGGCAGGCTGCATTTTCTCGTAGGTCTACCCTGCAAGACTCCTTTTGCAGTTGACGTGGCAAGAAGCGGCTTGCCCCTGAGGAGTGTGGGGTGCCAGGTGCCAGGCCCTGGCTTTGAAATTGCTTCATCATAACCTCGGCAAGGGAAGCCACAGAGCCTTCTACCCAAAGGACAATTCGGGACTCCAGCTTTCAGCAAAGTAGAAGGAACAGCAAATAATTGGCAAACCAAGTTCGTTTCTGCTTGGCAAGTGGAACTGGCGCATATGTCTTCTGCGGTGGGGAGAATCGCAGCCTGCCACACGTGGTTCACTCGCAGGCAGTGGAAAGGGAGGTTCAGGTTGCTACTGTTCCCGCCAGGCTTCGCCACCTGGAATCTGCAGAGAAAGAGGCCAGGTGCTTGCAGCCGGAAGCCGCTCTTTCAGAGAAGAGAATCTGGAGCCCAGCACAGCCTCAGGGAGAGCACAGCCACACTGGGCAGAGGAAGACAGGTGCCCCGTGGCCTCCACAGCCAAGCTGAGTCCTCGCCTGAGCCCACTGGGTCCTGGGTCCAATGTCCCAGCTACAGAGCTGTCAGGGAATAACATTCTGCTGTTCTTAAGCCACTCAACTCGTGGTCATTTGCCACAGTGGTAACGAAAACTCGTGTATGCGTGTGCATAACCCTGCACCAAAGGCAGAGCTGGGTGGCTCCATATGGTGAAAACGCAGCCCAGGTCTGACAGTGGCAGAGCAGGAGCACCAAATCCACAGGGTGGGAAACCCCACAAGCCTCCCAGGAGGAGCGGTCCAGTCCTAGCTCCATCTCAGCGAGTGGAGATAAAGCATTTTGTGTAAGGTAGAATGTAGCCTATTGACTTCAATTCAAGTCAGTAGTGGCGTTTATCCATGGTCTCTGGCTAAGTGGGAATTACTACAGCCATACCTGAGGCTTCTGAATTAATTCATTCAGGACAGTTACTTCCTCCTCCCACCCCCAGCCTATAGCCCAGGCTGTGATGAAAACAATATTCCTGTCCTAACCTCGGGTTCTACAGAGATGCAGGGCACCTAGGGGACGTACAAGACTAAAACCCTTAAAGACAGGAGCACTCAACAACACGCCAACTTTAAAAACCATTCACAAGAGGAAGCCCACACTTTCAGTATACCAGCAATTCCACTGGAAAATGCCCCAAAGAGAAACAGAAACACATAGGCGCGAGGTAGCTGTGCACACTGGCCAGGGTCAAACTCCAGAAGCATATGGCCATCACCAGAGTAACCGGTTCAACAGACTGAGCTCATCGTGATATCTGAAGTACGACTGCTCAGAAGCTGGCTATGGATGCCGATCCCTATGTGAATGCATCTCAAAACCATGCTGGTGGGAAATCTCACAAAATGGACAGAGATGAGCAATTCTGTTCATCTGAAGTTTTAGAAGAGAGAAACTGATTGACTGGAAAGGGGTGTAGGGAACTTTGAGGACCATGGGTACTGACCAGGATGACACAGGCACACGCATAAACCAAGAGCCTCAAAATGTGCACCCATGAAGTGAGACCTTCCCTGTATGATGTCAACTTCACCTCGAAAAATACTGGATTCTGTATCTATCGTGTGAAATATGTGGAAGTAGAGTATACAGATTGGTTTCTATAATTTATTCTGAAATGGGTCAAGAAATATTAGACGGATTTATAGATGAATAGGAAGACAATTGGTGATGGGTGATAACTTTTAAATATAGCCAATTAAGCTTCAAAATTCAACCCACTCATTCCCCTCCCAGGTATCTTCCTGAAAGAGTAAAGGACAACATCTTACAGTGATCCATGCACAGCCATATTTACAGCTGCACAGTTCACAATAGTGGAATCTTGGAAGCACCCTGTAGGTCCATGAACAAATGAATGAATGAAGAAAACATGGCATTTTCACACCATGGTGTGCTGCTCTCCCATAAAGAAGGACAAACCAGCCACTTACCAGAAAGCGGATGCACTTAGAGACCATCATGTGAAGTGAAACACATCAGATACACAAGCTTAAACGTTCCACAGTTTCTTCTATGTGAGAAAGTATAAGTGAATTAAAGAGCAAAACAAGATAGATAACAGGAAACAGGGAAGTAGGCATTTTATAAATGGGAGGGAGACTCAGAGATGGGAAAGGAGGGGAAAGGGAGGAGAGGGAAGGGAGGTAAAAGGAGGTAGATTGTGTTGTGTCTGTGCACCAGCTTCCATGAGGAACATAATCATGTACTGCAAACTAGTGCTAATAAAAATAAAATTTTAAAAACATCAAAAAAACCTCAAGTTGTTTTTTTTTTTTCTCATCTTGAGACAAGGGTCTCACTTTCTTGGGCAGGCAGGCCTTGAACTCACAGCAGTCCTCTTGCCTCAGCCTCCTAAATGCTGGGATTACAAGGGTGCACCACCATGTCCAGCTATTAACCTCAGTTTTAAAGAACAACACTTAATGAATATCGAACATCCGGGATAAAGTAGTCAATTCGAGACCAATTTTTAGTTAGAGGGTCAACCCCAGTCCCATCCGTCCTGGCTGTGCCTCTGAGAACCTGGAACACATCTGGATTCTCAGCACTTAGCCCTTTATGTGGCGCTGCCCTCGCTCCCAGCATTCCAAGTGCCTCTCTGAGGCCTGAGGATGCCCCCAGGAGCGTGAACGCTGACTTAGCAAAGGAAACATGAAAGTGAATTGAGCAAGAAAGCACTCTGGAGCTTTGGGAAGGAGCTGTAGGAAACCCCTTAGAAGACGTTCAGAATATTTATTTTTCTACTCAGCATGTGCAGCAACGTTTCCCTATTTATAAGACTTTCATCAAACCTTTAATTTTTCTTTCTTTTGTTTCCCATGAATCAGGAGCCCTAACTTTTCTTGACTTTGCTTTCCTCAGCACATGGTTCCAGGATCTGCAGGGGAAAAATAAAATAAAAAAATAAACAGCCACGTCAGACAGAATACAAACAAGCCAGTAAAGCGCAGGGAGCAATTCTATGAATGTCCAGAGTTTTCCTTGGCCTGATGTATTCTTTCACCCCTCCAAGATGGAGGGGCATGGAAATAGCTAGATTTCTCTCTTTCCCAAGTTCCCTTAATAAGTTCTCCCAAATCATTATAATTCTCAAAGCTAAGAAACTTAGACTTGAAAACTTTCCTAGCCGATGAAACTCAGCCCTCCAGAATCCAGAATCAGTTCAAAACTAAAGGTTTGTCTTCATAACTCCTACAAAAACTTAACTGAGGATTAAAACCAGCATCTTCTCTTAGTGTTATCTTGGAGAGCTATTTATTCTGGCCTTGAGTATTTGCTGTCAAGGGAAAATAAAAATTAAAACAAAATTGAGTGGCAGATGAGACTATCAAAGTCTGGCTGTCACCTTTTTATTAACCGAGGTGGCTACAATTAAAGAAATACTGCTGAATTCAATTAATGGTTCCCTTCTGTGAAACAGTTCGCTCAACAGACAGGTAATATTTCTCAGAGACCTCTTTTAAGTTCTGATTTATTCAAAATAATCTTTAGCCTTTGAAATTCAAGAAAATGAGACTGATGTTGAACACTTCCCGTAAATTATTAGAGGGTCAGAGAAGCTAGCTTCATGCTAAACTTACCTATCCTTGAATCAGAAAATGTTCCAGAACACAAAACCTTTTCCATTTTTAATCCATGAATCTGAGCAAGTGTGGAGACTCAACTGTAAATTAGCGGGGTGCTGTCACTGCCCTCTTACCCGTGCAACTGGTGAACCCCAAATGCCAGCCTGTGCAATGAGTTTTCCGGGACCACTTTTGGTAGATATAAAACTTCCTTAATCAATGTACATTCCTAATGAAATAAGATCAATAACTCCTCCTTTAAATTTGTGTAACTGTGTGTGACGTTACACAAATGTGGAGAATGAAGAGTTAAGAAGACAGATTGTCTAGGGTTAAGAAAGGGCAGGATTTCAGTTTTTACTATAACCCCACTTTTAGCTATTTAGAATTACCTAGCTCTCAGGCAAATCTGACCAATCAAATGCTGCAAGATTTTCCAAGGACTCCCTGTGTGAAAGCATTTCTTGAGCTCCTGCTTTCTCCAAGGACCAGAAGAATGGATGCTTAAAGACTTTCCTCTGCCAGCCTAGCCTTGGTATCAGTTTCAATTTTCTGTTGGTTCAGCTACTTCCCATTTCCATTTCTATAGTGTCTGCTTCTCTTGCTATGACTTCTTTCAACCTGTGGCTTTTGCATATGGTGGCTTTGGCCACTAATTGTCTTCTTCCTGTGATTCTCTATACTTCTGAGTTGTTTTGCTATGCATGTGTCTCCCATTTGAATGCCTTAATGAGAAGTTCTAACCAGGTCTCTGTACACAGCCTCACTCGTTCCCAGGCTCTTGGGCCCTTACCTCGGGTGCTGCCCACAGAGGCCCTCAGTACAAAGCTGCCTCCCCTACCCTCTGTGCTGACCCTTGGCCCAATCAACTGTGCTGCAAAGCAAGGTCTCCAGGCTTCCCTGAGGAAGGAACTACTGTGCCTGTGCCTTCAGAAAGAGGTAGAGGTCGTTAAAACCATCAGCTCACATAAGTGAGGACGCCTAAACTTCCTCAGACTTTACCTAGAAACTATCATAGGCATTGTGAGAGCACTTGCCTAGTGTGTGCAAGACCCTGAGTTCGATCCCTGGCACTGGAAAACAAGAGAGGGGAGGGAGGGAAGGAGGGAAGGAGGAAAGACAGGGAGGGAAAGGGGAGACCATCACCAATTTAAGATCAATTACATTCAGAAAATCAGGCTTCCTCTAGACCAATGGTGAAATAAAGACATCTTTGTTTCTATACTACATTACCTCCAAAGTCTCACACTTAAAATCAGCAGCTAAAAGGAATAAAACTTAAAGGCTCACATATTGCCTTTTCAAATTATGATCTTAGCATTATTAACATAATAAAAAATGTAGAAGCAGTTTCTGATGAAAAATCTAGATGTTAAAAAAAAAAGTCTAGCCACAAAGATCAGAAACATTTATCAGAGGGGCTTATGTTTCTGATAAATATTTAAGTGTGTAAGGCAGAACTGCTGAGAACAATAAATACTTTATAGCTGGCACTTTGTCAAACCTATAAGTGGCTCTGCCTTAGAATTTTACATCATCACTGAATTTACAGTCATTTGATAAGTGGAACAGGACAAGAATTACTTCTTTCTAAATCTAAACCAGGTAATAAATCTAACATCAGGATTCTTCTTATTGTCTGTTATCATCTGATGACAATGCCTTTTACCTTCATTGTCTTGGCAGAAATATGATGTGTAAAATTATAATGTCATATCACTCACAATGATTTAACACTACCCAGCCCAGACCATTTTAATCAATCAAAATTGTCGCTTTTTAGTGTAATGATTTTGTGGTGGATTCCCTGTGTTTAACATGATATACGGTCCTATCTACCGGTTGATTTACTATTCTCTTTCAAAGCCTAACAGCTCAGGAGACTGCTCTTCTTTTGGACATCTTTGGAATTAGCAAACAAGAATAATTTGTGATAATAAAAATGCTAATTTCCATGGCAAAATGAAAGCTGAAAAATAACAAGGAGGAGCTGAAGCTAGTTTTAAGTGGAAATAAGGGATTTATCCCACATAAGACTAGTTTTGCCCGGAGTCTCCACATTATCAAGCCATCTGTGACTAGCAAGAAAACTTGCAAACACATAAAGTATCCCCCACGTTAAACGCAGCACACACTGCAAATTCCTCCTTTAAAAAAGTTTTTTGCAAGACATTTCAAAGTGATTCCCTAAATATTTGTGAAACTCTTCGAGACAGTCTCTTATTAGATAAGCTAAGAGAAATCTTCATATTTCTCAACTACCTTACACTTTTAGGGCTAACAACAGTGCAGAACAACCACCCGCAAAATATTGCTGGCCAAACACTGTTAATTGCTCACTCACACTGTGTACCCCAAACTGATCCTCAAACAGCTATCTAGGGGTGCAATAGCTTCAGAGAGCCATGCCCTATGCTCCATAGAGATCACTGGAGGTCAGTCAGAGGGCTGTTTATGCAGGTCCTGTACCATCTTAGGGCTGCACCACCCAAAATAGGCAGCCTCTTGAGTGCGACGGAAGCTAGAGAGCCCCGCAGGATCCCGTGCGGGTGATAGCATGGGGAAATTGCCTGCCTCTTCTCAGCGCCCATTGGCCAGAACTAGCCCTGTGGCCCCTCCCACCCAGAGGAAAAGAAGAAAGTGTAGTCCTCCTGGAGCCTGGCAGGGAAGAAGAAGGTAAGGGTAAGACCTAAACTTCTCAAGCTACATGTTTTTAAACAGTGAAAAATGTACAAGTCTGTCATAGACAACTCTCCTTATAGAACTGTGAAAACCGTGTAGTTGCTCTAGAATCTGTAATCTTACATAATGAGAGAGAAAATTACCTACTTCACACGAGATAAGATTAACAGTTGATTCCATTATTTAAGCCACTACATATATTTAAGTGAGAGGAAAGCAAATATTCTCCCTATAGTTTAAGCTAATGAAAGCACTTATCTTTAAAATTGTTTAAACCTTGTTCCCATTGGCAAAGTAATAATTTAAGATAGAAAATTTCATCTTGATAAAACATCCTAATTCTGGCTTGTTGAAGCATAAAGGCAGATTTTTAAGCACAAAAAAATATTAATAAGAAATCTAAGATTTCAATATTTCTTTATTTGACCTTGCAGAGTAAAGTGGAAGTTCTTTCAAGTGTGTTAAAGTAGGTTTCCTTGAAATGTCACTACTGCCGCCTGCATGGGCCATCCCAAGACTGTCACTGCGATCCCCCATCACAGAATCAGGAGCCCCAGGGGTGAGCTGGCCCTCAAGGCCCACCCCATGCTGATGGGAAAGGGATACAAGACCCCAGTCATTCATTCAATCAATATTTATCAAATACCTTTGATCCTACAAGCATGGTGCTCTGCTGTACTCTGAGCATGTGGCAAAGATTGAACAAACACCAAAAGTATTGGCTTTTCTTGCACTTCACATACCAGCAGGAGGAGGACAAACAGGATTCAGGGAGCATATAGAATAATGAATGAGGAAAATCATTCCATGCGCTTCTGAATGTCATGCAAGTGACTGAAGCGGTGACAGGAACTACTTTGGAGTATTGTAGATGGCCAGGGAGGTCCCAAAGGACAGGATATTTGAGCAGAAGGCTGGTGAAATGAAGGGACCCAGGACATGGGATTTGGGGCTCATGGAAACCTAAAATCAAAGATCTTAAGATTGGAAAAAAAAAACTGAGCATGTAGAAAAAGCTACCCAAGCCACAAAAGGAGGAAGGCGGAAGGCCAGTGGACAGGCCAACATCAGGGGAAAACAAGCAAATAGGTTAATGTGGCTTAAGATAAAAGAGAAATTCCCTGGATATCCAAACCAGCAGCACAGAAGTGGGGTAGCACAGAAGTTTTCATTGGATGATTAATAGTGCGTATTAAACAAGTTCAATGGGCTTCTAAGAAAACAGAGTATAAAAATCTGATCCTCCAAATTCAGGAAACTTTCCAGAAATGACTTAAGGAGTTAAAATTATTAAGCGATCGTTATAAACTTGTGGCTTTGGTCACAATTTGAGAGAATATAAGAGATAAAATCTCTCTTACAAAACTTACAGCTGAGTGGAAAATGCAAAGGACACACCCTTGAAAGTGAATCAGGGAGTTTGCAAACAAGATTTAGAGCAAACAACAAGACACAGTTAAACTGAAGTGTGGGGTAAAAGTTAGAGAGAATTGAACTTACTCAGGAAAGGCTGAATTTTATTTAGAATTTTGAAATAGAGCCCAGATGAAAGATTTTCTTGTATCATGCTAAAAGCAGAGTATTCCACGTGGAAGGGAAGAAACGTGTGAAGTGTGAAAAGTTGCTCTTGCTCTGGTTATCTATTTGGTTATCTACTGTTTGGATTACCTATTTGCTCATGGAAAATGATCACAAACTGTGGTACCATACAGCAATTTAGTGCACCCTCTCGTGGGTCTGTGGATTGACTGGCTCTGCCAAGCGGTCTTCGTTGGGGTAAGTAAGTCCCATGCAGGTGGAGTAAGATGAAAGTTGAGGCTCACTTCAGCTGCTTCTCCAGGATGACAGTCAGCGCTAGTTCTAGTAGTGCTCTTTTGGAGTATTCAACTGGACTTTCTACAAGTGGCCTTTCAGTATGGCCTGGGCTTCTCACAGTGGCAGCCAATTGCCAAGAGGGAATTTGTAAAAAGGAGGGAGCTATGAGCTTCTCATTACCTGGCCTCCGACATAACTTTTGCCACACTTTACTGGTCAAGCAACAAGCTGAAGTCAATTGAGATACAAGAGGAGGGAAATCAGCTGTGCACAGAATAGATATGAGTAGAAGCATGTGTATCTAAGGAGCAACGGGAGTCACATGGGCCGTCTCTTTCTACCAGTCTACCCTTTGGCAGCCGAAATTCCTCCTCTCCCACTCGCCCTCAAGACTCCCAGCATGCTCATCCCATTGTGCCATCTGATTCAGGCTCCAGATCCAGGAGCAAATGTGCTATGTTCTCTGGCTTCAGCTCTTCAAGGACATCTGCTATAAATCCAGAGACCTGTTAACTAAAGAGACAAATTATCTACCAATATCTGCCCCTCTCCATAGTGACAGGGCAAAGGACTAAAAATAACCCACTCTTTCACAAAGAGACAAAATGGGAAGCATGGACCACATCTGCAGAGTTCCTGATGTCCCTCTGGACCTCCAGCTCACTGAGTCTAGCACAGTCCTGTTTCTTGGGAATAAAGCTCCAAGCATTGAGCTATTCATTCTGGCACCTTGAGTTTACCTTTGACTCATCTGTCCTTCTCCATGAGAACACCATCCTTGTGACTAAATAGCTTTCTTCATCCTGGCAAGTTGAGGATATAAATGTTTTTCATTCTGTATTATCTGATACTATTCAGTCCAAACATGGAATTCCTTTAAAAGCTCCATGGGTCTCCTGTGTGTCAAATTATAATCTCCTCCATTCAGCAAACTTTACGGCTAAATCTCTTGCCAAATTCAATGACCTCAGCATCTAGGTTCATGGGACAATTACCCTAAGTACTTAGAAGCATTTTTATCTTGTTGATAAAAAGATTTTTAAGGGCCCTAATTTCTAGCAGAAATGGAATTCTTTAGTATTCTTAGATGTCCTACTAAGCATATTCTCACTATTTTCTCAAGTCCCAGTAAAGGTTCTTGGGATTTTAACCTGACGTCATCATGCTTTCTTCGTACCATCCTGGATTTGATGTTGCCCTGATACTGTCGCTGACTTTGGCAGCCTTTTTTGGGAAAGCTGAAGACCTACTCAGCCAGACTCACAAGCCCCTTAGTATGCTCTCCGTTTTCTTTGTTATGCTCAAGACAGTGTTGCTGAACTTCGGTTGTTACATAGCCAAAACCCCCTTTTCTCCAGTTTCCACTGATACGTTTCTCACCATTCAAGCATCAACACCCTTTCTCAAAGTCCTTCCCAGACTCCTAAACCACCTCTCCAGCCTTCCTCTACCTTCCGGCACGTAACCCAGTGCCAAAGCCAATTGTGCGTGATGGAGGATTTTGTTGAACGCGTCTCATTTCCAGGAACCAAATTCCGTGTCAGGATTCACTTAGAGAAGCATAGCCACTGTGAAAAAATGTGAAATGAGGGATTTATTATAGTAATCACACTTTGTGTAATTATGGAAGGATCTAAAGAGTTGGAAACAAAAACAAAATGTTCGGAGAAAAACACATCATGCAGCTTTGGTGTGGACAAATACATCAGGTAGGTGCTATAAGGGGGGATATTGCGAGAGCCTATGGGTGGTTGTTTGTTCTTGATAGCAGTTACTCTGGGTGTTTCTTGGTGAAGCATTTGTGGTAAATCTGAAGTTTCAGCAGCAGTAGCCATCTGCATAGCTATGGCCACTGAAAAGGCAAATGCACAGTAAAGCTCTCCAGTACTTCTACCTGTTCCTGTCTCCTCTCATCAGAAAAACCCCCGGGGTGTAGTGATGTCTACCTCACTGCTGGTCCCCAGATCTCATTCGCGTTTCTGATGTAACAGCTCTAACCCAGAACCACACAGGAGAAAAGGGCAGAGGGAAGGAGAGACCAAGGTCAGTGGACACAGAGCAAAATATGTCAGTGGAGTCAGAAAATTTCTTTCTTCTGTTGTTATGGGCTTATCCCCTTGCATCACAAGCGCTGCAAAATATTAAAAGAAAGTGAGTGAAAATTCCATACTCCGCACCAAATTGTTATTTTTCTTAATGTCAATTTTTTTTGAGAAGAATCATTTTTAAGAGCTGTCATGTTACACAGTAACTTATTATTCTCTCGCTGGACGTATAAAAATCATCCCTTGTCCCTCTTCCTATAAGTGACCTCTGATTGCCCTTCAGCTTCCTGCCTACAGTGATGCCTAGGAAAGAGTAAAGCTCAGTTCTGGGTGTTTCTGGGTGGATCATGGCAGCATGAACCTGGGAACCACATCTGGTCCCTGGGTCCTTCCTCTTGGGCTCTTTATTCCCAATGTCCTCTCCTCCCTGGTTGCCATGAGGTGGGCACCTTTCCTCTGTTACACCGTTTCTGCCTTCAAACCAAATGACCATGGACTGACACTTCTGAAATTGTGAACCAAAATAAACCTTCCCTCCTTTAAGCTGTATATGGCAGGTATTTTGTCCCAGCAATAGAAAGATAACTAATACAGCCATCCAGTCAAAAAGATCAGTTAATAATCTGGCAACATAATTACAAGTGTTCTTTGTAAAATGAATATTAGTCAAGACAGAAAAGGAAGCAGCAATCACTAGAAATACCATCACACTACAACGACCATCATTAACACTTCAGTGAACATTCCCTTGTGGTTCTCTTTATCCCTAACACATACACACACACACACACACACACACACACTTTTACATCATGTACTATTACGGTAAACAACTTTTATTTCTTTATTTCTTCCTCTCTTCACTTACATGTTTGTTTTTCCGGTCTTCCCTCTGCTTTGCTATAAATCATCATATCCCATTAATACAATCAATGCTAGAAACTGAGGTAAGGTTTTCCCTGGCTTTCATTCTTTCCATAAAAGTAAGGAGTGGCATGATTTACCATGGTGTATCTTCCCTTTATAACAATCTCTCCAGCTCCACTAATAAAGGGTTAATAACTTGTTGAATGAACTCATAACAGACAAGCCCTTATTCATGTTGGAATTTATATCTTTTATATGATATAGGAAATAAAGGGCCTATTGTTACTTCTTCCAAATGAATGGCTAGTTGTGTTATCACTATTTATTGAATGAAACATTTGTTTCCACTTAATTGCATTATAAATAAATCCTCTGCATTCTGGCCTTAGTACTCTACTTTATTCTTCCAACACATATATTTTCACATTATGCTAGCACCACATTACTTGTTAATAATAGATTTTAATGTTTTAATATCTATTAAGGCAAATGTATTACCATCATTCATGGTTGGCCCTTATTGGCAATACTGGTGATCAAACCCTGCGGTGCTCTCCCACTGAGATACATTAGCCTCTCCCTTTTTAAAATTTTTATTCTAAGGCAGGGTCCCAGGCAGGACTCAAACTTGCTCTCCTCCTACCTCACCCTCCTCTGGTGCTTCTCCTCACTTTTTGTTATGCTTTGACATTCATTATTCCATATTTAAATAATTAGTATGATTTTATCCAGTTTATGTTAAACTATAGCCACATTAATACAGACTCTAGTTGGAATTGCATTAAAGCCATGTCTTAATTTGGTAAAATTGAAATTTTATATTTTTGAGTCTTCCCATTCAGGAGCATGGTATGTTTCAGGTTGGATTTCCACACATTTTACGATTTCCTTCATGTAAGTGTAATTTACTTCTTTACAAGTTTACAGCCAATATTACCTAGTTTTCCCTCTTACTCTTAACATGACTAAATAAACCTAAAAGTCACAAGCCTGAAGATCAGCATGGGCCATGAACAAGTTTTCAGTCAGAGTTATATTGAAGCATTGAGTACTTATTTCACTCCATTAATGAAGGCGAGATCACAGGGAAAGCCCAACTGAGGGTGAGTTGTAACATGAGGACTGCAAAGAGCAGGGACAATCATAGCAAGGCCATGGTTACTAGAAGACCAAACAATTAGCATACTACTCATCCTGTGAATTCGATGGGAACACTTACAAAGAGTAGGTAGGTAAAATGTCACTTTTATAGTTATAAGGCTAATGGCATGAGCAAAATAAAAATACAATCTGAGCTTATTGTAGTGGTGCACACCTGTAACCCAGCACTCTGGGAGGTACAAGCAGGAGGATCACAATTCCAAACCCAGTCTGGCCAATTTAATGAGACCCTGTCTCAAAATAAGAAATAAGAAAGGGCTGAAGATGTGGCTCAGTGTGAAAGCCCTGGGTTCAATCCCCAGTATAATCAATCAATCAGTCAATCAATATTTTAAGATTCCAAGCTGCAAATTTATGAGCCATCTCTTGTTTATATTTCACAGTTTCATTAGTGACCTACCTTTGTCTTACAAACCACAAATAACAATAGTAATGAAAGAAGCTGTTAGCTCTCTATCCTGGATGTTCAGTTTCCTATTTGGGGGCGGGGGGGTGTTGTTTGTTTTTTGTTTTTATTGGTTGGTTGGTTGGTTGGTTGGTTAGTTGGCTGACAGCATCTCACTAGGTTGCATAGGCTGGGCTTCTGCTTTACAGTCCTCCTGCCTCTATGTCAGCTTCCCGGTTGTTAGGATACAGGCATGCAGCACCATGCCCATCTTTCCACTTCACAATTTGTCAGATCTCACTTCAAAAGATCAAAATGCAACCATTTTCATTTGGAAAATTCTATAACCAAGCACTAACACTAATCTTGGCTGCAGATGTGCTCATTGGCAGAGCACATGCTTAACATAGCAAGGCCCTGGGTTCATCTTCAGCACCAACGAACTCTCCTGTTCCAAGAAACAGAATAAGCAGGAAGGAGCGCATCGTGTGAGTATCTCTTCCTGTTCTTTCTGGTAACTGATCTGTAGCTATAATCACTGCACCCTCACTTAAAGACCCATATGAAGACAGATCAAGTGGCTAACTGAATATTGTCAACCCAGGTCTTTTTGTATATTCCTAAGCACTAAATTACTTTTTGATTCTCTATTACAGTATTTGAAGGAACAAAAGTAAGAGTCCTCAATTCCAGACATTTAAATTCCTCTTTATTTTTCATCTATCTTTATAGTGAATAGACCCTGCAACCAAAGTTGAATAGAAAGGCAGGTAAAGTAGAAAAAAATCAATTGATTTTAACACACTGAAAAAAAGAGAGGCAGATCAAGTGGATACTTTCCCAGGGTCTCAGCATATAACGGACACTGAAAAATCCCCTAAGTAGAGAAGATAGCACCAGTCCACTGAGGTTTTCCATGTGACTCCTTAAATGACTGCCAATTATAAATAAGTCTTGCTCTTCTTTTGTTTCTATTTTGAGTATAAACATATCTAAAGAAATATATTATATATATATATATACATGTAACAGAATGCTTACTGTACTTTATATAGAATAGATCTTTTCAAATGGGGGGTCATTTAGTAGCTCTGTTTTATAAAAAAATCATCTCACTGTTCTAATGGTCTTTGGCATGCTCAAGGATAATAACAAGCAGCAGATACAGGGAATGGTGAAACTGGAAATACTAAACAGTGCAGCAAAAGAAAGAAGGAAAGAAAGGAAGGGAGGGAGGAAGGGAGGAGGGAAGGGAGGAGGGAGCTGGTATGTGCATCTGTGTCTTCGTCTCTTTGGAGTAAATAGCCCATGACTTTCACAACTGTCTTCATTCTCATGGTTTAAATCTTCTCCTACAGTTGGTTACTCTTCCCTCTGCCAGGCCACACTTCTCCCTGAGGTGGACAGCAATCTACATCTTCATTCGTACCAACAGGAAGCGCTTCTCACTTTCTTTATGCCTCATCTTGAAGCGGTGAAAAACTGCTCACGCTTTTTGGCAGCCTTATCATCCTGCTGGCTGGTGAGCTATGTTTCTGTGAATAATCTTTTAGTGCTACCTTATTACACTTGAAGTTTGCATCAAAATACTGAATTCAAAAACAGACACCTATCTGATGACTCTTACCAGTCAGTGGGATGTCCCAACATCATTTTCCTCTACTTTAATCAGAACATACTGACATAGAACATATTTTTATAACTGCTTAAATTAAAAGTTGTTCAAAAGACGTGTTTCTATACTTACTGATTTAATTAATGTTTATGTAACTGTGAGAAGCACTTTTACAACATTTAACTCATACATCAGTAAGCACTAATGATCAGTATATTGCCATATCGTCTTCTAACAGCTAGGTATAGCAGCAACATGCATCACAAAATTAAATAGATAACTGATATTCAAAGGTATTGCAATAAAAAATTATTGTGGTAATTACAATGTTCAAAGTAGAAAGCGTTAATCAAATCGCTTCTTGGATTCTTACGTTTTCATTAGAAAAATGACTGAGAAATCACATAGAAGGTTGCAGCTTTCAACACTGAGTGCAAATCTAATTAGTGTTTTTAACTACAATTAATAATTATTTCACTCATCATTTTAAAATCAGTATTAATTTGCTTTTCTCGAGATCCGGGGAAGATGGCAACCAGGTGAGCAGCAAGGGAGCGAACCTCCTTAATAAACACCACCAGCTCGAGACAGACTTGGCGAGCGTGAATGCCGGGACCTCCGCTGGGAAGTTTAAACTGGGCGTATTTCTCTGAGATGCCGGGGGAGATGTGGTAGGGCGGACCAGGCTGCCGGGGCGAGACGTGGGAAAGCCCCAGACGCTGGGAGCCAGGGACGATC
>PVLD010029674.1:0-17758 GCA_004027595.1 Dinomys branickii
CTATAAATTTCCCTCTGAGGACTGCTTTCATTGCATCCCACAGATTCCGATAGGTTGTACTTGCATTTTCATTTATTTGTAGGTAATTTTTAATTTCTTCTTTAACTTCTTGTGTGACCCATTGGTTATTCAGTAGGTTGTTGTCTAATTTCCACGTGTTTATGTGGTTTTTGGAGTTCTCTTTGTGATTAATTTCCAAATTTATTGCACTGTGGTCCGATAATATGCAGAGGATAATTTGAATTCTTTTGCATTTAGGTAGATGTGCTCTATGGGTATAATGTGGTCTATTTTGGAAAAGACCCATGTGCAGCTGAGAAAAATGTGTATTCTGATGTTGTGGGGTGGAACACTCTGTATACATCTACTAAGTCCATTTGTTCACACTTTTGGTTCAGGTCTGGTATTTCTTTGCTGAGTTTCTGTCCGGTTGACCTGTCTCTTTGCGTCAGAGGGGTGTTTTGGTCCCCTATTCTAATAGTATTATTAGTTATTTGATTTTTTACATCTGTCAAGATTTGCCTTGTATGGTTAGGTGCTCCATGGTTTGGTGCATAAATGTTTAGGATTGTTACCTCTTCCTCTTTTAGCTTTCCCCTAACTAGTATGTAGTGGACTTCTTTATCTCTTTTGATTGTTTTTGGTTTGAAGTTTACATTGTTTGCAAACATAATAGCTACCCCTGCTTTTTTCTGGGGACCTGTTGCATGGAGAATTGTTTTCCAACCTTTAAAACTTTCAACCTGTGGATTTCTTTTTGAGTAAAATGTGTTTCCTGTATACAACATATCATTGGATTGTGTTCCTTAATCCACTCTTCCAATCTTTTCCTTTTGACTTTTGAGTTGAGGCCATTTACATTAATGGTTATCATGGTTGTATGTTGGCTTATTCTAGTCATGTTATTTACTTGAAGCTTTCCTTCTTTTGCTGACTGTTTAATTACTTGTTCTGTTTAGGGAGTTATTTCTATCGCTGTTCTTGGGATTGTGGTCTCTTTTTTCTCTGTCTAGAATATCTTTTAGTGCTTTTTGCAATGCTAGTTTGGCACTCATGAAGTTCTTCAGTTGTTCTTTGTCGTGGAAATATTTTATTTCTCCATTGAATTTGAGGAATAATTTTGCAGGATACATCAGTCTGGGTTGGAAGTTGTTTTGTCTCAGAATCTGTAGTATCTAGCTCCAAGCTCTTCTTGATTTCATGGTTTCCGTTGAGAAGTCTGCTGTGATTCTGATGGACTTTCCTTTATAGGTGATCTGTTTCATTTCTCTAGCAGCTTTTAATATTGTGTTCTTTTGGTGGATATCTGGGATCTTGACTATTACATGTCTGTGTGTGGTTTTCTTTGGCTTATGGATCATTGGGGTTCTATATGCCTCAATTAACTGAACTTCAGTATCTTTTACCTTGTGGGAATTTTTCTGCTATTATTTCAGCAAATATTCTTTTTATATCGTTTGTGAGATCTCCTGCTGATTCACACACTCTTATAATTCGAATATTGTTACGTTTTGCCTCATCTTGGAGCTGTTGGATTGACTTTTCTTGTGTCTTTGATGATATCATGAGATTCTTCCTTTCACACTCATAAGCTGCCATGCTGTCTTCAAGTTCTGAAATTCTATCTTGGGTTTCATTTAAACGGTTTTTCATGCTTTCAGCGTTAGTTTTCAAATCCTGGCATTCTCTTTGGACCTGTTTAATTCTTGGTAATTCATTCCTAAATTGCTCTTGTAACGTTTCCATTTGTTTCCTATTTTCTTCTAGTCTTTTGTCTATTTCTTCTCTATGTGTACGGAACATTTCTTCCATCATTGTTTTCAGCTCGTTTTTTGTCTGAGAAATCATTGCAGGTATGTGGCTTATTTCTGCTTTAAGCTCTTTTATGGCCTGTTGGAGTTGTTTCATTTCGGATGCAATCGTTTCATAACTTGCAGGTATGTGGCTTCCTGTTTCCCCTGTATCCTCGCATTCAAAACTTCTTCTGGGTGGGGTTGAGTTTTGACACTGCGTTTTGTTCCTCTGTTTTCCCATTTTTGGGTATCAGATTCAAAATGTGGAGCTATAAATTCCCCAGGCTGTTCAGCAGGCAAAGGTCTGCTGCAGAGGCTGCTCCAGTGATTCCTTGTCTTTGGGAGAATTTCCCTTAAGCTGTCTGCTGAGATTTCCGCTTCTCCTCCCTACCCCGAGAGCTGTCTGGGATGCATAAACAGCTCGCCGCCCCAGGGACCTCGCAGGCAGGCCACTCAGGTGTTCCTCCCTGGGTGGAGCTCCTTCCCCCCTCACAAATCCTGTCGGGGTGCCTAGCTAGCTCTTCCTACCCGGGAGATCCTGCAATCATTAAAGCTGCTTGGATGTCCCTCGCTGGGCAGAGCTTCTTCCCGACTCAGAAATCCTGCCGACTGCAGCTGCCACAGTTCGCGCAGTGCCGGCTGCGGGGGCGGGGCTCTGAGTGGGATTCCGGACCGTTGCCCAGATTGGCGCAATCTGCCCCAGTAGCGTGTTCTCTGAGTTTACTCTGCTCTGTCACCTCCTATAAATCCTGGTTACAGCTGCCTCTGAGCTGATTCCGGTTCAGGAGCTTGAAGCGTCCGTCCTGCCGCAATCGCTCTCTCGGCTGTATGCTGCTTGAGCCGAGCTGTGGCCCAAGCACAGCACCGATCCCTCGGGCGCCCAGCTCTCAGGATCCGCCCACTTCTCCTGGGATCCTGCAGAGAGGAATGCCGTTCAGATGTATCTCCCTGGATGGAGCTTCTTCCCGACTCAGAAAACCTGCCAACCACAGCTGCCACAGTTCGAGCAGCTCCGGCTGTGGGGGCGGGGCTCTGAGCAGGATTCCGGACCGTTGCCCAGATTGGCGCAATCTGCCCCAGTAGCGCGTTCTCTGAGTTTACTCTGCTCCGCCATCTCCAACATATCCTGGTTACAGCCGCCTCTGAGCCGATCGGGTTCAGGAGCTGGAAGCGTCTGTCCCGCCGCAATCGCTCTCTCGGCTGTATGCCAATTGAGCCGAGCTGCGGCCCAAGCGCAGCACTGATCCCTCAGGCGCCCAGCTCTCAGGATCCGCCCACTTCTCGCAGCATGGCTTGTCCAACTGGCCCTTTAATGCTCAGGCCATGGACAGCAACCCGATCAGTTGGAATTTTGCATCCACGGACCGGGCACCTGCGCGCAAAGGATCGGTCTCTGGGAGAGTTTCCCTCTGCTGCTCACCTGGTCGCCATCTTCCCAGAAGTCTATAGTTCTCTTTCTTGGTTAGGTCTTTCTCTGGTTTTGGTATCAGCACAACACTTGCCTTCAGGAATGAGTTGGGGAGAATTCCTTCCTTTTTAATTTCCTTCAAGAGTTTGAGAAGTATTGGTGTTAAATCTTCTCTAAATTTCTTGTAGAATTTAGCTGTAAATCCATGAGGACCTGGGCTTTTCTTCACTGGTAAGTTTACCAACATAATCATAATAGGAGACTCCAATACCCCCTTATCACAAGGAGAGAGATCAATGAGACAAAAAATTAGCAAAGAAATAACAGAACTCAACCAAACATGTGAACAAATGGACTTAGTAGACCTGTACAGAGTATTCCACCCAATAGCATCAGAATACATTCTTTTCCACTGCACATGGGATCTTCTCTAAAATAGACCATATGCTAGCACATAAACATGGTTAAGGAAATGAAAAGGAGTTGAAATTATTTCATGCACACCATTGGACCACAGTGCAATGAAATATGAAATTAATGGCAAAGGAAATCTCAAGAATCCCATAAACATATGGAAATTAAACAGCACCCTCCTGAACAATCAATGGGTCACAGGTGAAAGCAAAGAAGAAATTAAACACTATGTACAATCAAATGAAAATGTAGATACAACTTACAGGAACCTGTGGGAGGCAATGAAAGCAGTCCTTAGAGGGAAATTTATAGCACTGAATTCCTACCTCAGGAAAACAGGACAAGTACAAATCAACAATCTTATGCTGCACCTCAAGCTTTTAGAAAAAGAAGAACAAATCAAACCAAAAACCCAGAGAAGGCCTGAAATTATAAATCTCAGGGCAGAAGTTAATGCGATGGAGACTAAAAAAACAATACAAAGAATTAATGAATCAAAGAGTTGGTTCTTTGAAAAAATAAATAAAATTGATAACCCCCTAGCCAAGCTCATTAAACAGAGGAAAGAAAGAACTGAAATAGATGCAATAAGGAGTGAAAGTGATGAAATTACTACAGATCCTATAGAAATTCAGAAAACCATCAGTATCCACTTTGAAAATCTTTACTCAGAGGATGAAAAACACAGAGGAAATGGACAGATTTCTTAATACATATGAACTACCAAAGCTGAATGAAGAAGAAATAAAAATCCTGAGTAACCCTATATCAGCAAGTGAAATTGAAAATGTAATAAAAAACTTGCCAATAAAGAAAAGTCCTTAGTCTTGATGACTCCAAATATCTGCCTTTTGAGAAATCTAATTTAACTGCACACTCCTTCGTCACATCTTTGGGAGAGCTTCATTTGTGATAGAAGCACATTATTACCTGGTCCTATGGCTGGCTGGTCCTGTGAAAGATATGGAGTTACACAGTGCATCCCAGCTGGGTGGTGAGTCCTCCCCATCTCTCCAATTCAGCTTCTCCTTCTGGAACTTGAGGTTGTCAGCCTGGTTGCCAATAAACTTCTAGAAAGTGGTTTTTGGTGTCCTGAATTTGCCATAACAAATTCCACAGATGTTAATTTCTCTGTAATTCCACAGAGTGCAAATCACAGAACTAGATGCCAAAGGGATGTTTTTCTTGAGGTCCTTGTCCTTCGACTTTAGGTGATGTCTTCTCCTGATGTCCTCACAGGGTTGTTCTTTGTGTTTCTGTATCCTGATTTCTGAGTTGTGGCCACCAGTCACTTTGGACTAATGCTGCCTTAAAGATTTCATAACATTGCAACCATGTATGGTAGCCCATTTCGAGACAAGGATGCTTCCACTGGTAGGTGAAGGCTTAGTTGTGGTCTGGGGCTGTACTTCCACCAATGTCACCTTTGAAAATCATGCTAGAATGTGGCTCAGCCAGGCTAGGGGTGGTTTTTGTTTCATCTCTTATCTCCTCAAGCAAGCTCCAAGCTAATCTATGCTGCCCTTTGCATCTCCACAGAAATGCTCAGCCACGCATTGTTGTTGCTGCACAGACGAGCACTGTGCCATGGTGTGCAGTCCCTGCTGGCTCTGTGCTGTGTGCTGTGCCATGCCCCAGAGTGGGGTAGATCTGGGGCCCCAAGGTGGGAATTCGGGTAAAGGGCCCGTGCTAGCTTTCCATCTCTGTGGTAAGATACTTGAGTGCAGTAACTTAAAGGCAAAGGATTAGTTTTTGCTCACAGTTTCAGTGGTTTCCGTGGCTGGCTGGCTCTCACTGCCTTTAGGCCTGTGCAGAGGCAGAAGCTTCATGGCAGAGAGGCTGCTCACCTTGCAGAAGCCAGAAGATAGAGACAGAGGAAGGAACCAGAGAGGAAGGTGCCAGCGACCAGATGGAGTCTCAAGGTTCATGCCCCATGGCCCAGTGCCTTTCAGTAGGTCACTTCTCCTAGGTTTCCACCACCTCCCAATCAAGGCATCAAATTATAATCCACAAATGGATTTACCCAGAGGGGACTTTTAGAGCCCTCATGCTCCAATCACCTCTCAATGTCTTATCAGCTGGTAACAAAGGCTTTTGGGGGGCACTTTAGATGTAAATCATAACAGCCTCAACAAATTCACAGTGAGTAAGTAATGTAAAATACTTAAAGTGTAGAATGGCAGCAGTGAAACCCAAACACTTTTGTTTGTCATGGATGGTCACAGAGCACAGCACGGTGGCCAGGTTCCTAGACTTTCAGTGTGGGCCCCATTTGAGAGGGTGGTATCAGAGCTCTTCTAGGGGCTGTCTTTAGGATCAGAGTAGCTGACAATACTGGATGGAGCTTGGCAGGCAAGAGGATAGTAATTTCAACCCCAGCTTGGGCAACTTAGCAAAAGCCTGTCTCAGAAAGAAGTGCTGGGATGTAGCTTAGTGTGAAGGCTCTGAGTTCAACTGCTGGTAACACACACAGTTGCTCATAGGCCTACAGCCTGGCAGTCAAGGCTTCAATAGGACGCACATCCAGTGTATCCCTAGTGCTCAGACATCCAGCTGTTCTGTAGCTCAGGGGTGAGAAACCCCACCTCCCTGCTGGGCTCTGCCATCTGGCATTATCAGCCTTGTATGGATGGTCAGCCCACAAGCTTGCCCTGCTGTAAGCCCGTGCCGCACCATGAGCCCAGGCCTGCCATCCTTCAGGGAACATGGAGGGCTAATGTTGCCATAGATTCAAGTCAAGGTAATAGATCACTTTTGGCTCCTCAGTTGAGAATGCCTGGAGCTCACGAGAGATGGGAGCACTGGGGTTTAAGGCTGGGGTGGGTGGGGACTCTGCTTTGAATTTAATTCTTTCTACAAATCCGAAAGTCTTGAAATTTTCAGAACTCACTTCCTGTAGTGGATTGACAATTGGTGGTCAACTTATAACAACCAGATGAACTGAGTAAGCATGGTACTGGGTTTGGGATACCCTCCTGAGGACTGTTGCCAGCAGCACAAAAGGCAGAACTGGAGAAGTAAGGCTGTTGGGAGCTGAGAAAAAGCTGTTGGGAACTGGTAGAAGCTGTAAGAAGCTGTTGGTTCTTTTGGAAGAGCTTGTCATGGTGGCTTTCCTGATGAACTTGGCTGTTTTCATCCTCCAAGGAGCTTGGGACCTTGTTGGCACTGAGAATGGCTTCAGTTCACTTTTGGGGAGCTCAGGTCCTCACTCTGAGCATTTCTTCCTGGCTCCAGAGGGGAAGAGGGTGCACAGCTCAGTCTCCTGGAGAAGCTGGTCACATTGGCTTTCCTGATGGGAACTCAGCTGTCCTGATGATCGGAGATGCTCAGGACCTCACTGTTGCTGAGGATGGCTGTGGTACCTTTCGGGGGAGCTCTGGTTCTTGCTTTGAGCATCGCTTCCCGGTTCCAGTGCAGATCTCTCAGCCTGCTGGCACAGATCTTTCATCCCGCTGGCAAAGACTTTCTAGATTTACCCACTGGGCTTTGGGTCTTCCCAGCTCAGATCCATGAAACAGGCCTGCATAAGACTTTGTCATGGGTTCTAGGCCTCCGGTTGGACTCATCGGAGGCATTATTATGGGGTCTAGGTCTTCATCTGGATTCATGTAGGAGATTATTGTGGGGACCCAGGACCTCAGCTGGATTCTTGGTCTATAGTGTGTGGACAGACTTCCTATACTTTATTGTATATGATTCTTTGGAAGACTATTATAAATAATCTTATAAAATATATGTCCTGTATTATACTGTTTCCCTTACAAAAAAACTCCCAAACTGTGATACTTCCCTTAATTCTGAAAGCTTTCTTATACCTTTTATTTGACTTTGAATTAAAAGAAATATTTGCTTAATTGCAGAAAAATTTCTCTGAATGCAGTAGAGGATTGGCTCCCATCTTGGCCCTTAATAGGGGACACTGAGACCCCTTGCTACTCCCAGCACATGGGAGACAGTCTCTGCCGTGCTACATTCTCTTTGCCCCATCACACTAGGTCTTGGTGCAGATGTGCCCACACCCATGAGTAAAGTCCTGACCAGTGGAAGCCCACAGAGCACCTTGTCAGTTGGGTTGGAAAGCTCAGTGAAAGAGGTGACCCTAGAGCAGGCACCCCTCTGCCTGCTGAACTGCTTCTGTCCCTGCACTGGTGGATCTTAGAGTTAGAAACAGGTGCTCAGCAGCTTATTATCAAGGGAGGGAAAAGCAGAGCACAGTGCACTCTCTCAGGAGAGACACAGCGAGGGTCGCACTGCTCAGAAGGTCCCCTGGGTGGAGCACGGTGGGGCGTGAGTTTCCTGTGGGAATGAGAAGGGCGGAGTCAGGGCTTTAGGAAGAATACCAGCACTTCAGAGACCCCTGACTCACCCTGGGCTAGAAGTGGGACTGTGCCATATGGCAGGGGCAGACTTCACCTCTTTAGCCATTAAATAGTTTTCAAAAAGGATGTCCACATCTCCCCTCACTGATCAGTTTTCCTGCTTGACAATCATGCCCGGTGTCTGCCTTCTGTTATCTGGCCCAAATTGTTCATCCCCCGGTTAAACCCATCACCTCTGCATCTCTCCCTAGAAGGCAGAGGGAAGCCAGTCACCCACCTCTGTGCTTGGAGGCTGGGGATTTAACAAGCTTCTTGGATTCACCCCTTGCATCTCCTGGATCCACAGTTCAAAACCTTACTTTCTTGCTGGTGTTGAGGGTCCACACAGCAAGGATTCAGTGTGGTCTGAGAGGTGCTGGTGCCCACAGAGTCAATCTAGTTCCTTCTGTGTGCTGAAAGTCCTTCCCTTTGGCCCTGCCAGTGCCCAAAGCTGGCAAACACACAACCCATGCCATTCCCCAAATGAGAGAGGCCACTACTGTGCCTGAGCACAGTCACTGGAGTTTGCCATGTGTCAGAGCCTTACTTCCAGGCCCCTTTTTTGGGCTTCTGACCTGCAGGCCTGAATTTTGGCCTATGGATGTCAGTAGGGCCACAGTCATAGAGGGCAGGCAGCTGCCACCTGCAGCTTACAGTGTCCCCTCTTTTCTTGAACTAAGCACTTTCACTCAGCCCTCCTTGCTTCCTCTGCTGTCCTGCCAGTTGCATCCTAGTCTCTTCCAGGAGCTCTGCTCTGAAAGGGCTTCTTTCTGTAGCCCAGACTTTGCCTACCCTCATCATCTTCTTGTCATGGAGTGATGTCCTGCCTGGGTGTCCGTCATCATTCCATCCTCTCTGATCACCACAGTCGCATCTTCTTCTGCTCTGTTTGGGGCATGTGGAACCTGCATGCTCATCTATCATCTGCTTCAGCAAGCTGGGCTACTGCACCAGCCTGGCACATGTGTTCAAATGTCTCTGCTTTTTGACAAAACTGACTCTTCTGGAAAAGTGGTTTTCGGCTCTTTGGCTTCTACCCATAATGACCTGTTTTGGTGATTCGTGTCTTATTCTTAGAATCCTGTCATGGCATGATGTGTTCCTTAAATTCAAACAAATAAGAAGATAATGTTGGCTTTTGACTTTTAATGCACACATTGATACATAATTGATCCAATGAGAGATTTGCAAAAGCGTTTTAAAGGAAAGCTCTCAGTCAGCAAAACTGGAAGCTATCTGAAAGCTTTTGTTGGTTTCAAGAAACTGTGTCAGCAGATATGGTGGCACAGGGCACCATATCTGCACTCTGGGAGGCTGAGGTGGGAAGATCACGAGTTTGAGTCCACCTTTAACTTAGCAAGATCCTGTTTCAAAATTTAAAAAATAAAAAAGGGCTGGGTATGTAGTTCAGTGTGAATGCTCTGAGTTAGATCCTCAGTACCACACAGGCACATAAACACACACACACACACACACACACACACACACACACACACAAACACACACACACACACAAAGATGCAATGCATCATTAAGGTGGGGTTGGTCATCCTAGGAAGCTGTGGATGGAAGAGGTGGGACCAAGTTCCTCTCAACTCCTCTGTGGTACCTGGGGCTGGAGAGTTGGTCCTCAGGGTGTGCACACCTCATGGCTCATCAACCTAGAATCATCTGTTCTTGTTCTAAGTTTGCTTTTTTCTATTTTATAGTTATTTCTCTGTGAATCTTGTCATATCTCATTGACACTTTGTGATAGCAAATTGGATGACTCCTCCATCTGGTCTTCAGCTGGTGGATCTCAGCCATTTGCTGGAGCTGTTGCAAGCCCCCTGTTTTGAGTCTTGTCCCTTGTGTCTGCTCTCTTCTTGTCCCACCCCCATGTTCTGCTTCTGTATGGGCTTTGTGTCTATTCCTGTCTCTTCTCACCCTTGGGAGGCACAAGCTGAACCCAAGTTCTGAGCTTTTGTTTGAGATACAGAAATCAGAATTAGCCTCTAAGGCTTGCTGAAATGCTCCTTCTTCCACAGAGTTCATCAAGTTAAAAATGACTCCTGATTTCTTCCTGCTTGTCTCTGTGTTCTTCTGTCCCTGCCCTCCTCCAGAGTGCTGATGACTATGCTGAAAATAAGCTGTCTATGCAGCCAGAGAAGGACCAGTGTCAGCACTTGCCAGAGGAGTTGAAGTTCACTGAGTGAGTCCCAGCTTGACCAGCTGACCTACATCAGTCCCCAAGGATTCACATGCCTGGCTTGAGTCAGATGGGACAGAACCAGGGACACCTCAGGGCAAAAGGAAGATATGAGTGGGGGGAATGAGTTCACAGAGACAGAGACAGGGCTGAGCCGGAAGGAGACAGTTGGCCAGGGTCAGTGGGCTCAAAAATGGTGGAGAAGAGAAGCCACAGTCACCACATTTCTCATAAAGAGGAAATTTCCTGGAATAGCGTAATCATTTCCTGACACAGTGGGACTAAAGTTTAATACCTGAAAATATTTACACTGATTTTTGTTTATAGACATAGTTTCTGTAAGTTATAGTTTAGCTGTAAAATTCCCCGAGACACATGCCTTTTGTGGGCAGACTGATTGGAACCCATGAGACCCAGAACACTGGTGTTGGGTATGTGGAACAGTCAGTGAGACCAGGAGCATGGAAGTGTCTGGAGCAGCAGCAAAGATCCAGTAGCTGGACTCTGGAGAACTCCACTAACAGAAGACCAGTCCCAGCCCCCACTTCCAGAGACCAAGATCAGCTCCATACTCCGCACAATTCCCATGGCAAACCTGGCTGGAATACACAGCAATCTTCTGGGATCTGACATGGACACTGTCACAGGTATTTTACTACTTTTATTCTCCCTTGTTTGTCTGATCGGCTATCCCTTTCCTGTCTGGGTGGAAGTAGTTTTCTTGTGTCTTGCATTCTGTGGTTATTTTCCATTTTGAATTTTTTTCTTTTCTCTCCACTCTTTCTTAGGCCTACAGTTTTCTTTCTTTTATCATTTCTTCTTTTTTTTCTGTTCTCTTTTTTTCTTCTTTGGCAGTGTTTGGGTTTATTGCCTGTCTTTTTTGTTTTCTTCTATTGATCCTCTTTCACTCTTTCCTTGACTACTTTTTGAATTTAAACTTTCAAGTGAGTAAACATTGTCTCTGCCCTTTCAGATTACTCCTTTGCATTCTGTTTCATTCTTTCCCTTTGTGTCCTCCAGTTTCCCAAAATTTGGTTAATCATCCTTTTAACTCCAGCCTTGACTCTACTATATTTGACCTCATTCATCACTTTATACTATCCCCTACCCATCTTAAACCCCTGCCCCCCCTCCCAGGATAAAAGCACTCCACTAAGGGGAACATCACTGCATACAGGTACATAGTGTGTGATTGATTTTGTTGTATAACTTTAGAGTTTGCTCCTGTGGTTTGAGGTAGCAGGTTAATGGTTATCACAGTTTGTCAGTAGCTAAGATGTACTTGAAACCATTGTTATTGCTAACTGTACTACTTTAGCCAGGATGTCATACATGTTATGATCAGTTTTTCTCCTCTGTATAACACTGTGATTTTATGGGGTCGTAATCACCACCACAACCCAGTACCAAAGGATTGGGAAGTGAACCAAATAGTAACTTTGCATCCTTTACAAACTGGGAAGGTAGATTCTTGGGATAGCTATAAAGAACCACCTACATGTAGGGAATATCCCTGAAGAACAGACATGTCCTAGGAAAGCCTCAATGCTGGTGATAATGCTATTTATCATAAGAAATTGGCAAACTAAACCTCTGACAGCTTCAGAAAGGAAGGTGAGCCATCTCTGCCCCTCCCCCACCAGCATGGGACCAGACAGAGCCCCAGACAGTGTTAAGGGCCTTGGGGACTACTCCCTTCCCCCCTGGGAACTAAGTTGAAACTCTGACAGCTTCAGGAACACATGGGATCCACTCCTGCCCCTATCTCACCAGTGTGTGAGCCAGGTGGAGCCCCAGACAACTTCAGGAGCCTTGAGAGCCACTCCCCCACCACACTTGGTGGAGTTGGGTGAAGCTCAGACAGCTTTAGTGGCCTCAATGACTGCATCTTCATTCCTCCCCCACCAATGTGGAAACCGGGTTGAGTCCAGGGCAGTGTCTAAAACTTTGGTGCCCATGAATTGCCATCACTAGCACACTTGGGGAAGACAGGCTGAGACCTGGACAGCTTCAGGAACCGCAGTGAGCTGCCACCACACCTCCCCCACTAGCATGGGAGCCAAGATGAGCCCAAAACAGCTTCAGGAGCATTAGTGAATGCACCCCACTCCACATACCATTAGGGGAGCCATGCTGAGCACTGGGGACCTTTGGGTCTTTGCCCTGCCACTCCCATATCATCATGGAAGTGAGACTGAGCTACAGGGAACCTCAAGATCTTCAAAAATTACAAAATAAAGAAGCAAAATGTAATTTCAGAGCTCCTCCCTACAAACAAGTCCAGGTGACATTGACACAGATGATCTTGGAAGTCATATACCTGAAATTTCTGAAATGATAGTAATTAAAGTAAAGAAACAACTCCATTAGGCCATAGAAGACATCAGAGCACAAATAATCTCTCAGGTAAAATAAGAAATAACAATAATGAAAGAATTGTTTAGCATTTCTAAAGAAGACATAGGTAAGAAAACAGAGGAGCACAGAAAGATGATGGAAAACTTGAATGAACAACATAGAAAATAACTAGAATGCATGCAAATGATTTAAATTGATATCTAGGAAATTAAAATTTCCATCAAAAGCTGGCAAACTTCTTGAAGGCTGAAGATAGACTTTCAGACTTTGAAGGTAGCATTGTGGCTAATGATCATGAAAGGATGGTTAAAAATAACAAGAAACCAGGAAATAATTCAACTGCCACAAGACAAAGCAAAGGAAAACAATGTAAGATTAATAGGTGTCCATGAAACAGCAGGCATCAAAACAAATGACATAAAAGGACTATTTGCAAGAGTAATAGCAGAAAATTTCCCAAGCATGGAAAAAGAATCAGATCTACAGGTAAGTGAGGTATTTAGAAATCCAATTATCCATAACCAAAATAAATCTACACCCAGACATATAGTGATGAAGATTCCAGAAATTCAACCAAAGAATAGAATATTAAAAGCTGTCAGAGAAAAGCAATAGAGAAGACCATGAACTGCTCTCACCACATGTGGGGCCTCCCTGTGTGTGCCTAGTGCTGAGTGAGGTACTGGAGGGGGTGCTCCATGAGCTGCTGACACGATGGTTTGGAACTGGCCTTCACTTGCGCCCTGAACTCTTGGAGGTCAAAGACATAGACAGTTTGTGATCGCTGTTGGTACAGCCCATGCCTGGCTCCTATTCACATCCTGAACTGACTAGAGACACAGAATTAGGTGGGCTGTGACCCACTGACAGCACAGTTCCCAGGTGAATGCTGCAGAGAAAACCAGGCATTTCCCATCTATTTCCTGGGTGTAGAGTGGGTGACCCATGACCCTGACACAATTACAGTCTGAGACTCCACTCTCCATATCCCTGGTGCAGACAGGAGATCCTCACTCAGAAGGCCCACAGACTGCTTTCACAAGTCCCACTTAACCCAGCTATTCTCCTTCTAGGCATTTTTTCCAGAAGAATTAAAAATATCATACCCCAGCTATATATGTGCACCCACGTTTATAGCAGCACAATTTGTCATAGCTAAATCTTGGAAACAATTCAAATGCCCATCATCTGGGGAATGGATAAAAAAGATGTGGTATTTTTATACAATGGAATATTACTCAGGTATAAAAAAGGTAAACTCAAGGCTTTCATAGGTAAATGGATGCAACTAGAGACTATACTCATAAGTGAAATATATCAGGACCACATATGTAAACATCATATTGTCTCCCTAGTGTAGGAACCTGAAAGTAAATAAAACCCAAAACATACAATAGATAACATGAAACTGAAAGAAATTGCTCAAAGGTTAGACCAACTGTCATGAGGGAAAGAAGAAAAAGAAAGAAAGAAGGAAAGCAAAATAGATAGATAGATAGATAGATAGATGCTTAGATACATAGACAGACAGACACATAGACAGACACATAGATAGCTGGGATAACTATTACTGATGTCTGGTGGTTTATTGAAAGGAACAGTTAATGCTTAAATTTTTTTTATTTTGACCAATTTTGCATGTTTATATCTAGTAATCTGAGCAATTGATTGGAAGACAGCAATATGCAATGTAATAGCCATGGGTGAATTGCTACCATCTATATAATTTCTAATGGTTTTTAATTATTTTTTAAAATTCTCTTTAATGGTTTCATCACTTGCGTTCTTAAATCTGTTAATCTGAACAACTTCATTGAAGATAACAATATGTGATTTAACAGCCACCGTTAATTCCTATCATTTTGTTTTGAAACTCTGTATCATTTTTAATGTTTTTGCTTTGTTGTGATATTGGTATTTTTCTATTGTTCTTTCTTTTTACTGTTCTCTTTAAAATAAAAAAGAAAGACTCAAATTCATACACTGAGGAATCATAAGGCTGAAATCACTATAGATCCTTTGAAGATTCAGAAGATCATCATTACCTATTTCAAAAATCTTTACTCTTATTAGATGGAAAATACAGAAGAAATGGCCATATTCCTAGATACATATGAATTACCAAAGCTGAATCAGGAAGTTATAACAATTCTGAATAACCCAATATCAGTTAATGAAATTGAAAATATAATTAGAAACTACCAAAAAAGAAAAGCCCAGATCCTGATGGATTCATTGCTGAATTCTACAAGAAATTTAGAGATTTAATGCCAATACTCCTCAACTCTTTAATGAAATTGAAAGGGAAGCAATTCTCCTTAACTCATTCCTGGAGGCAAGTACTACCCTGAGACCAAAACCAGAGAAGGACCCAACCAAAAAAGAGGACTACAGACCAGTCTATGTAATGAATATAGATGCAAAAATCCTGAATAAGATTCTAGCAAACAATGCAGCAAATCATCAAGAAGATTATACACTATGACCATATGAGATTCATCCCAGGAAGGCAGAGATGTTTCAGCATACACAAATCAATAAATGTAATGCACCATATTAACAGAGCCAAGCCAAAAATCACATGATCATCTCAATAGATACAGAAAAAAACTTTTGACAAAATCCAACACTTATTCATGAGGAAAACACTACAGAAAATTGGAATAGATGATCTTTACCTAAATCTTATAAAACCATCTATGACAAACTGACAACCAGCATCATACTAAATGGACAAAACTGAAATCTTTCACTCTAAGATCAGGAACAAGACAAGGATTTCCACTGTCAGCACTCCTTTTCAATATATTTTTGGAAATATTAGCCAGAGCAATTAGACAACAGACAAAAATAAAAGGAATAATGATATTTAAGGAGGAAGTTAAATTATCATTATTTGCAGATGAGATGGTACTCTACATAGATGATCCTAAAAACTTCACCAAAAGGCTTCTAGACTTAATAACCAAATTCAGTAAAATAGCTTGATACAAAGTCAACACTCAAATCAATAGCATTCCTATACACAAACAACAAATTCACTGGAAATTAGGAAAACCAGTAGCATCCAAAAAATGAAATACTTAGGAATCGGTCTAACAAAGAAAGTAAAAGATCTATATATTCAGGAACTGTAATGATTGATGTTTAGGAGATCTAGATACATTACATAAAAGAGAGCATTTATTGGTTACTTTGCAAACATTGAGCTTATATAATTTTAACACTGTAAACTTCTTAACGTTATATGAGTTCAAACTGGCAGCATACTTTATCTTCAGATGTATATACATCCCTATTCTCAGATATATATAGTATGTGTTATCATCTAAGATAATAGCTATTCATTTAGCCAGTTACATACTGACTATAGAGAACATTTTATAATAAATCAATGTTTAAATACACCTTAATTCTTAAAACTGAATTTTTTAGGGAATCAAAAGTCTAATAGCAGAAAACAAGAAATTATTTTGACAAAACACAAAACCTTTGCTTCTTAGTCTAGTTTTTGTAAGTTTAACACATAGTATTTTAATATCTTAAGAAAATCTTATTTCTTTAGACAAAAAACCCTTTAACTCACATTTTCATTACAGCCAGGTTAATTATATATAATAATGACTTAATAACACTTGTTGGGATGAGGCACAATAAGAGAGGAAAACCAGAGGAGCCTCCCATCGTGGAGAGGACAAAAACAGTTGGTTCAGGCAGCTACGTTTTCAGCCACAGAGGGGAGTTTTGTCCATTAGCTCCTCAGGCCCAAAGGTCCCCTGCTTGGGGGAAATTTTTATACATCATTTTAAACATAGAATTTAGAATTTTAACTCTTAGTGAATTTAGGGAAACAATGAAAATTTCATATATATATCAATAATTTATGAAATAATTTAGTAGTCAAAATATTATCTTTTTTATAAATTTTAAGCCTTCAAATACTTGAATTTATAACCTAGCAACTCATGACTCAAATGTTATTGTGAACATTTATTTACTCATTTTGAAAGTTTCTTTAGATTATGCATAAGAATTAAAGCATAATATAGACAATATTTAAACATATATAGACTTGTTATTTTTGTAACCAAGGAAAAACATTAAGTTACCATACATAAAAGAACCCACTGAATTTATAAATTGTTCTTAACAAAGGTAAATATTATCTTGGCTGACTAACAACCTGGGCAAACCTTACTTTCATCTTACCAGTGAATTTAAATTGCTCATTGTTAAAACGTGTGAGCAAAAGGCATTTGGGCTAAATGCACGAGTGTCACTTATACTCCATTTTAAGTAGATTTATGGAGGTTAACAGATAGATGTATGTTCCCAAAAGTCAGCACAAAGAAACACACATAAGTCATACCTAACCTTTATATTACCTAATTTTAAAATGTTTATTTGTAGTTTTTATCCTCTAATCTTTTGAACTTGGAAACCATGGTAACTCTTGAATATCTGTATTATATTTATTTATTGAAAGTAACCTTGGGAAAAATCCGGGGAAGATGGCGACCAGGTGAGCAGCAAGGGAGCGAACCTCCTTAATAAACACCACCAGCTCGAGACAGACTTGGCAAGCATGAATGCCGGGACCTCGGCTGGGAAGTTTAAACTGGGCGTATTTCTCTGAGATGCCGGGGGAGATGTGGTAGGGCGGACCAGGCTGCCGGGGCGAGACGTGGGAAAGCCCCAGACACTGGGAGCCAGGGACGATCCGCGCGGGGCGGAAGCTTGGCTCGGTCCAAGCGCCGTGGGAGCGCAGCCGGCTCGGTCCCTCCCACCTCCCCAGCCGGTGCAGCCCCCCGGCGACTCCCGAAAAGAGATCGGCTTGTTAGTGGCGGAGACGCCCGGCAATCCCACGTTTCGCGCGTGTCAGGCGGGCGGCGCGGAGGGCCCCAAGCGCCGGGAGCGGAGAGAAAGATTTGCTGGGCCCTGACGCCGTGAGACCACGGACGGCTCGATCCCTCCCGCCTCCCGACCCGGCGCAGCTCTCCGGCGACTCCCGACAGAGATCGGCTCTCTGGCGGCGGCAATGCCCAGCGGTCTCACGTTTCGTGCGCATCGGGCGGGCCGCGCAGAAAGCCCCAAAGGATAGACTGGCACCTTGGAACCTTCATGCCTGCAGGGACTCCAATAACTGCTGAGATATCGGCGCTCGCGACCAGATCACCGAGTGGGGGAGGAGATCCATCCCTATACCTGCAGGGAACCCTGGGAGGGTGGGGGAGCAGTC
>PVLD010029675.1:0-17757 GCA_004027595.1 Dinomys branickii
AACTGTCTGACTAAATTTGCATGTCTGTATATGGGTCCATACATCTACAATTCGAAGATATCAATGGATAAAACAACAACTACTGTTGAGACCATATCACCTTGTCTATAGATTAGTTGTGATTGTACTATTTTCTATGATAATGGGTGTCTGTTTGTCAATATGTTTTTGTACTTTTATGTTTCTAAAATAAAAAAATTAAAAAAAAAATTTAAAAAAAAAAAAAAAAAAAAGAGTATTTTCTAATAGTCACCCATTTCACAGGATCTATGGTACATTTATGATCTTATTTACATTTTCAGTCTCTCACCCTAGAGTGATAATGCGATATTTATATGTGTCCGATTTATTTCACTTATGATTATGGTCTCAAAGTCCATCCATTTAGTTATAAATGTCTCAATTTTATCTTTATTGCTGAGTGATTCTTCATTGTATTAAAAAAATGTTTTCAGCCATTCATTGGTTGATGGGCATTTGGGTTGCTTCCAAGATTTAGCTATTATAAACTGGGCCGCTATAAACATGGGTGCACATATATAGGCAAATGTAAAAGCATATGGGAGATCCATCCACCTGGTAGAGACCCAAAGCATCCAGCTGAGGGCCTGAGTCCCACAGCAATGTCCTGCGCAAATCCAGTTAAAGACCTACAGCCCATGGCAATGTCCTCCATGAGTCTAACTATAAGCCCAGAACCCATGACAAGATCTCATGCAGGTCTGTATCAAGGATCTGCACTGGGAAGGCCCAAAGGTCAGTAGTGGAAGCCAGAAAGTGTGCACCAGCGGGGTGAAGGATCTGTGCCGGCAGGCTGAGGGGTCTGCACTGGAGCCAGGAAGCGATGCTCAATTGCAGCCATCCTCAGCAACAGCGAGGACCTAAGCTCCTCCATCAATAACAGCGGAGTTCACATCAGGAAAACCAGAGTGAGAAGTTTCTCCAGGAGAATCAACAGCACACCGTCTTCCCCTCCAGTTTTCTTTTTGTGCTATTGGCAGCAGTCCTCAGGCAGACCTTCCACACCCGGAACCATGCTGACTCATTTCAGCTGGGTGTTACAAGTTGAACATTAGTTAATCCACTACATCATCAACACATAAATGTGGTGATTAAGTTTCCAACACATAAAGCCAAAGCAGTTGGCAAACTACAACATGGAACACAGGTAAATTTCAATTTCGTATAAACAACAAGTAACTTTTAGTATAAATATGTACCAGATATTGCACAAGGCATGGCTGACACACACACACAATTTATGCATTGTTAAAAATAATTTATGAATCATCTTACATTCAAATTTAATGAGACATCTTGTATTTTTACTTGCTAAATCCAGCAATCCTAGTTCTAAATAAAGGGAGTGGTTTTAACAAAAGCATAGAGGTGAGAACAGCGAAGAGTGTGGCATCCTAAAAGGGTCAAACCTGAGGGAGAAGGGTAGCAGATGAAGGCAGAGGTCGGCAGGGACAAGAGCAAGGGATGGGTGTGCCATACTGTGATGATTAATCTTGATTGCCAACTTGACTGACATGAGAAGTAGCTGGGGGATGGGTCAAGCACACTTTTGGGTGTGTCTGGCGCGTCGTGAAGGCCTGATTTGGGGTAGTTACCTGGTCCCTTGGCTCTTTCCCTCCTCATTCTGCACCTTGGTTGCCATGAGCTGAGCAGTTTTCCTCTTCCACCAAAATTCTTCTTGCCTGGAGCCAGCTGACCTCTGAAATAGTGGGCCAAAATAAGCTTTTCTTCCTTTAAATTATGCATGTCAGGTCCTCGGTCACAATAATGAAAAGTGGACAAATACCCATGCTAAGGAATGTTTACTGAATTATTCTTTACAGCTTGAGCAATTCTAGAAAGCACAGAAGGTTTATGAGAATGATTCACCTGCAGACCCAGAATGCATGGGTATTTGTAGCAAAGGCCTGTATTTTCACCATGTTCATCACTTCTAATTCCATGTGTGAAGTCATGCCTGGCTCCCTGTCCCCAAATCCCTTCTTTCTTCTTCCTGCAGCTAAGCCACAGCACTGTCTTTACAGAGCCACGTTTCAATCATGAATGAGGCTGAGAATCCAGTTAACCCCTTGCTGGCGGTGCTCTGGATCCAGCTCTCTCTACTTGTGAGGCAATTATCCTAATTCAGGATGGCAACATGCTGACTACCTCTGCTCCTTTCTCCAAGGCTGGAATTAGGCCACCTAGGTCTGTGGTGGTGAACCTTCTAGAGCTTTCAATGGTAACAAACAGCCAGCTGCACCATGTGCCACATGTTTGCCACCACCTCTCTGGGTCATTCCCTCCTGTTTTATAGACATATGTAGCCCTTTAAGAGATAAATGCTGGGCTGGGACTGTAGCTCAGTGGTGGGGCACTTGTCTAGTATGAGACCCTGGTTTCCATCTCTAGCACCGAAAACAAAAAGAAATCCTGCGCCAGCAAATATTCTTCTTTAGGAGACCCCTATAAATTGTTCAGACTGACCTAGGGTTTATTCACTCACATTTTGGTCTTCTGTTTTGACTTTTCTGAAGATTGCCTAAACTGAACTAGGCGTCGGCTACTGACTCCCTCCAGTCCCTGCTGCAAACCTCAAGCTGCAGGCTGCAGGATCTGGCTCTGTGCTTCCCTTGCACCTGCCACTAACTGGTAGAATGTGGTGAGTTCACACCTTCCACCCATGGGCACTGTGCAGTGGCTGACTCCAGTCTAGTGGCTGAGGCCTGCTTCCTGTGGTTTGACTTCCTACACTAGCTTGAATGACCTTCCCTGACCTTGCTAGGTGTCAGTGGCCCCGAACATGCAATTTGGGTTCTCTGCCCATCCTATCCGGTTGCTTTTTGGAGATCCCTGCCCCTCTCAAGGAACATACCAATCTACAGGTGCCAATCTATCTCTCCCCTGGTCTGGGCCAACCAAACTACTCCTAATGTCAGCATTCCTATTGCCAACAGGGCAAAGCTCACTCTCAGCAAGGCTAGGAAAAGCCTTCTCTGATTTGACCTTGGCCTCCCTCTTCAGCCTCAGCTCTGTCAGCTTTTCTGTGCTCCTGTTGTGCTATATTATCGATCTCTTCCCAAGGCAGGGGCTGTGCGGCTTACCCCAGTGTAGTTCCTTTCCAAAATGGTCATCCTTCACTAATGCATCCCATCCCCCTCCTCCTAAAATTAATTGTACATTGTGCCAATGCCATTCCATGCCATTAATCTCTACATAAAGATGTACATGCTGCCCTGAAATTACTTAACATCTACTTTCTCTGTTAGAATATAGGGACCATGCCTTGCTTGCCTTGGTATCTTTAAAGTGCCTGGAAGCAGATAGTCTCTCACTGAACATTTGTCTCCTAGTTCATGTGGATGGAGATAAAATGAAAGGCCTATGTGACACTGATTTCCAGACTATGTAGAAAACACATAGGAATGACACTTGGAACAGGACCATTTACACATAACATTTTTCTATTTTCTCCTGCAAGTTGAATATATTAGATATTTATCATTTATCCTGTAGTGGACATTTTCCCCCATTTTAAACTCCCCAGGACCTAAATCTCTTTCTTATATTTGTAGATTCTTCCATGGATTTCACACAATGGCATGGAAGGAAACAGGTCTTGGCTGCTAGGGTACATTCATGTGACCCCAGATCAGTCAACTAATATGGACTTTGAATTCATAATGAATTCAGAACTTTGAATACAGATAGGGGTAGTTCAGGATTTATTCTGGAAATGCCAGTGAGGATCAACAGTGTCCAGCTGACACCGTAACCAGGGAACTTCCCTTCTGTGTGAGTGCAGTAGTCCTGTGCGAGGGTTTTCAACTGTTTCCAATTCTTCTTCTGGGTACATAGCACAATTTCACTTCCTGGCTTCCTTGTGCTTGAGTGGTGCCACATGACTATCTATGACCAGTGAGTTGGTCTGTAAGTCATGCATGTTCCTTCAGGGCTGAGAACCTAATTTGTTAAGTGAAATCTTCCAGAGTTTTCTTTTCCCTCTGGCAGGGCCACTAGCAGTGTTTGAGATAATAGATGCTTTATCAGCTTAGGACCCTGCATGACTACATTGAGCAGAGTCCTCTGTCACCCCAGGAGGACGTGTGGCTTGAGCAAGAAATAAGCCTTTATTGATTTAAGTGGCTTAAAGATAACCTAGCTAGCCCTGTAACTCGTGTTTATCCATTAGCCTGGGTCTTCAGGCACACAGATCTTCCCAACGTGTCCTTTCTCTTCTGATAGAGCAGGACTGATGTCACTTCACCATACAATGAAAATGAAGTACCTTACTGGAGTCACACTGACAAGTGTGACAGGAGCTGGTTACAATGCAATGGTCTAGCTTTAACTTGTAGGAAGAGAGTTATTTTTGCCCAGATTGTGTTTTCAAATTATTATAAACAAGGAGCAGAATATTCAAAAGGAAAGAACATTGTCAGAAATTCTAATGTCCCAGGACTGAGTGACTAAGTTACCTCCGGAATAGAGCTGTCACTCACCTCACCAGGAGCCTACTCTTCCAGGGTTGATGTCAGATGAGAAATGTCATGTGAAAATGTTCTGCGACTTCAGTAAGTCTGTGCAAATGTGACCATTTTCACTTGCTCCAGGCTCTGCCTGAGCCAGGCTGGATCATGGAGGAATGAAGGAGTCTTATTACAGGAACTCTTGAGACTGAACTGTTAAGTAATTATGCAGAGAACAGGTCACTGCAGCCACGGTGTAAACTGAGAGGACACTAGGGAGCTCGGGGAGGGGAAACCCTGAGACTTCAGGGGTACTGTCATCTGGGCACATGGCATATTAAAAGAGCACCTGCCTGCCTAAGCTGTCCCTGGAATGAAGCCACAATATTCAAAGGTTCACAGAAAGACTATCGCGTCCAGTTGAAGTCTCCCCTGTAAACGCTGGTTTGTTATGATGAAGCAGCTGCCCTTGGATCTTGCTATATGACCAAAGCACGCATCTGACACTTCAGGTGCATTGTCCCAGGCTCTGCTTTTCAGAGCAACCCCAGGCTAAAGCACGCACCTGTTTATGCAGACCGGAGATCGAGCTTTGTGTTCTCCAGCCTCCTCAACCCTGCTCTGTGTTCTCTGACGCCTTTCTAAAACGTCCATAATCCTACACCGGATTTCCTGTTTCCCTTTGTTGTTTTGTTTTGCTTCTGTGCATGTCTACCTTTCCCTGTAGTACACACACACACACACACACACACACACACACACACACACAGCTGCTGGTGCTCTTTTATTAGGGCTTACTGTCTTTGTCCCTCAAATACAGAACACTTGACTGCATCATTTCATATTCTGATATGATTTCTGTAAAAATAATAGTAATGATAGATTGCTTGATTTAAGGTTGTCAATTTTTTTCTTAAATAAAAAATTTAGAGTCTAATTTGTCATCATTTTATAAAAGACAGAACACGTTAATACTAAAAAAGCATGAAGATATAATGTCAGATTCAGTGACAATCTCCAAACTAGTGTAATCTTAGCTTTCTGAAACTTCACAGCAGTGTCCTTTGGTTTTCTATTTTTAGGAGGATTGATGATCCTGAGGAGAGGGCAGGCATCATTTGCTCCCTGTGTTCTCCCACGTGGACACTACTGCCCTTCCCTTGCACGCTTTGACTCCTGTGTCCTCCCTGCCTCCTCCTGAGCACTGTTACCCAGCTCTGGTCTCTTTGGTTTGAGCAAAATTTTAGAATTTGTCTTAATTCATTTTTTCTTCCAACAATACAGAATACTTCTCAGACTGCACAGTCAAGAAAATAAGTTCTTTCACCATTTGTTTTCTTGAAGATGAAAATTTGAGGACATGGCAGAAATCTATGTTATTAGCTTCTAAAGACCAGAGGTGAAGTAACAGCTCTGTCACTTGTAAGTCATGTGGTATGAGAGAAACCTCTACCACTTGTGCTAATGTGTGTGTGTGTGTGTGTGTGTGTGTGTGTGTGTGTTTGGATTAGGGGGTATCTTGGGTTTCAGGTAATCTGGTTAATAACCAAAGGAGAGGCTTTCACCTCTGGAATTTGTACTCTGCCACCCAGGCCTCCATGGGTGTTACAAGAGCCTTTCACTCTAAATTTGAAATTCTCATCCACACTGATACTAGTTGTATGGATGTTATTTTCTTTTTCTCACCATAATTAGGTATATATTTACTTTATTTTAAAATTATTTGTAGCTTGGAACTTCTGTATTGGTTATGTATACTCTTAGTCTTCATTTGTTTTAAAATTGTTTTTCTATGAATCAATTGCTTATCTTCTTTTCTATTCTTAAAACCCTTCTCTTTGAGCTGGGAGGGTTTATCTCAGTGATAGTATGCTTACATAGCATGCACAAGGCCCTAGGTTCAATCTCCAGCACCACAAAAAGCAAACAAATAAATCCTGATTATTGACTTATTTCCTCTAGTGCAGGGGACTGAACCCAGAGCCTACTATCTGTTAGTCATGGCCTCTACCCCTGAGCTATACCCCCAGCCAATATTTTGCTTTTTAAATCATTTTTATGTATTTTAGTTCTTTCCCTTTTTACTTCTAAATAGTCTTGACTAACCTCTTTTGATTTCAAAGCCTTACATTTTTACCGTTTTGTTGGACTTTAGTTGATTGCTTAACGTGATAAGCAGTCATCCCTTTCATTGTAAATCTTTACCTGCTACCTTTCCTCATTACTATCATTCATTGTAACTGGCTGTTTCAGAGTCATTTTGTTTGGTTTGCTTTATTCAAATCTAGATCCCAGGCCAAGACATCTTCATCTCTTTATATCTTCAGTGCACGTGGCTGGTGTCTAATCAGGATTTCTTTGACTCATTCCTTTCAGTTTTTGGTTGGCATTAGGTCTCAGCCCCAACACTTCATGCCACATAGGCCCATAGCGCTGCCTCCTGTCCCAGTGCTGCCCTTAACATCAGATTCCCTTGTTAAGAAAATCAGCAGAGCCCCCAGGATAGCTGTCAGTTTCAGATGAATTCCTGTCTTTCCGTCTTCTCCCTTTTGTGGGTGCCTTGGGAATTCTATCACTTTGTTAATTTGGCTCTAAACTTAAAAAGATGGTTTTAAAAAATATTTTTACTGAGATGACATCCACATCACATAAACAGTAACCATTTTGAATTGTATAATTTTGGTGGCATTTTGTATACTGCAGTGTTGGACAACTACCATGTCATCTACTCTTAAAACTTTTCATCCTCCCCAAGGGAAACTCTATTCATAGTCACTGAAAAGTTAATCTTCCATTTCCTTCTCCATCCAGCCCCTGAAAATACTACTCTGATTTCTCTTTTTATGGATTTACCTATCTTGGATACTTCATATAAGAAAAATCATATAATAATATGGTCTTTTGTGTCTGTCTAATTTCACTTAACACAATGTGATGTTTCCTGGATTTTTCTTGAAGTTTTAGCTATGTTGTATTGAGAAAATTTGGGGGACATGTAGTACATTATGTTACTAGAAGTAGAAGTCCTACCTGAGTATTCTCTAATGTTATCATGGGAGGGAAATGAAAAGACTTTATTGAAAATCCTTTTTTACTGCCACTCATCACTTGGAGTTCTGAAGCTTTCATTTAATGCCTTAGGTTTTTGAAGTCAAAGATAAGAGAATTTTCTCTGATATAGAGCAATAATTCTGTTCAGATAGTGAGCATTCAAAATATAAATTTATTTCAGCTAGGAGCGTTGAGTGGTCCCGATAGAGCACTTGTTCATCATGTGCAAGGCCCCGGATTCCATCCCCAGCACCAAATCTATCTGCCTAGCTATCTGTTACAGCTTGTGTCTAGATGTTCCCCAAAGCCTCATTCTGGGGCTTTCACAGATCCCGAGTGCGATGTGGAGATTAAGGGTGGGTGATTCCTATATCAGTCTGTGGATTGGTTTGGCACCTACCCTAAGCCCAGTAGCCCGGATAAAATATAAAAGAGGCAGAGAAAAGCTGCTAAGGTGGCTTGGACTTGAGTCTTCACTATTTTGTTGCTTTGTTACCTTCTGCCCACCATAAACTGTTTCTCCTCTGCCATGCCTGTCTGCTGTGCCACACTGCCTGGAGCCAGCTGATGATAGACTGAAGCTTCTACAAACTGTGAACCAAAATAACCTTTCCTCCTTTAACTTTGGGTGTCAGGTATTCTGTCCCAGCAACAAGAGAGTAACTAAGGCACTATCTATTTATCACCCATATATGGTATAGCAGCAAGGATAGACTAAGATACTACTAGATGCCAGTAGCACCCTTTCTAATTTTTTTGTGACAAAAAATGTCTCTAGACTTTGCCAAATCTTCTGTGGAGGCCAAATTACCCCATATTCACTAGTATGGACAAAACTACCCCCTACTCATTGAATTAGATGCCTAAGGAGTCTCTACTGTAATTCTTTTTCTATTCAACTGAGGAAAATAAGAGACAATTTGAGAAAATAAAGCCTGTGCATTAGAGAAACTAGTCTCAAACATGAATAAAAGTCTTGCAGACATGGATGCTGGATGATGAAAAGGCAAATAATGATCTATAGCCATTAAGATCAAATACATTTACTTCAAAGGTCCAGGGTTCAGTGGTCCTGGGTCAAGTTCATCAGATTCTCTCATTGCAATGCGTACAGTTGACAGAAAGGCAAATAGTTACTGGCTAATTGCAGGAATTATTACCTTTACTGTTTGCTTCTGCATTTATAATGTCTGACAAAAAATTGCCCATGGTAAATAGAAAGAGGGAAAGAACTTTGGAAATCTGGGGTCCTTCCCAAGAAGCAACTCCCCTCAATAGATAAACATAGTGTGTCAGTTCAAAAACCTCCTGGACGTTTCCAGATTAAGATAGTCCCATGTTGTATATCTCTTATTATGCTATATTTGGAGACACAACTGCTACTTCCAGCTAATATTTGTAAGTTCATAAGCACTGATCTTTCTCAGGTGGGCAACATATTTCTATATAATAATCACTGTAGTTTTCCTGATTCAAGAAACTATTTTTTCTGAAGGAGAAGTCAGAGCCTTACATGAAATCTTTTTTCTTTTTTATTTTATTAAATAAAATAGGACTCAGAATTATGGATTATCTATGTATATGTGTATACACCCATCCATACAAGGGTGAGCAAACTACATGGTGAATGTTTAAATTTTAAAATGTTCAAATTTTTAAAATTTATTACAGTAAAAGACACATTGCTATTAATCACCTTCAAGAACTTGGCCCTCATTGTGAGCACACTTATCTTGTAATTCTTTTTCTGGGAGTCCTCTTTTGTGTCTTTTATAAGACATGATCAAAAATAGGGGGAAAGTGGCTGCCCAGTGCCATCTGATGGAAAGGCAGGCTCATAAAATCATCACAGTGTACTCTCACCCACTTTATTTATCAGATCTGGCATCGTGAGGCTTTTCGCTCTTCCTTAAAGTCAAAATGATCTTCAAAGATAAATGATTTGAATTGATTCGTGATTCAGAATATAGAGGTAGCCGTACCAGTGCACTAAAGACAGACATGAGAAAAGAAGTTCTAGAACTGTGTCAGAAAGTGGCAATTACAATGAGAGAAGTGTGTTCAAAATGAAGGGGAGTAATGTGAGGAGGATTAATGGCGATGCATGTTTTACTGTAATAAATTATAACATTTAAACAGTTACTGTATTGTTTTTTAATCTATATGGTGCTGAGAATGGAACTCAGGCCTTTACACATAAACTCCACCACTGAGCTACACTCTCAGCCTTGTAATGGGTAATTTATAAAGAACACAAATTTATTTCTCATAGATGTGGTGGCTGGAAAGTCTAAGACCAAGGTACTGGCAGGTTAGGCATATGGTGAGGACCTTCTTGCTGCGTCCGTAAGAGGCAGACAGGGCAAAAGCTGTGTTCTCACACAGTGGGAAAAAAAGGAAAAAAAAAGGGACCAAAGCTGTGTGAAGCCTCTTTTATGAACACCTGAATTCCAGTCATAAAGGAGCTCTCATGACCTAATTACTTTCTAAAGGCCCGCCTCTTAACATGATTGCACTGGAGATTACATTCCAATATGAGTTCGAGGGAAGCAAACATGCCAGCCACAGTAAGCGCATAGAGGCCTGGGAAACATCCTATAACTGCAGGGTGCTAAACATCTTATAATGCATAGGATGGGCCCCCTCAACAAAGAATCATCCTGTCCACATATCAGTTATCCCAAGGTTAAGAAACCTTGATCTACCTTGGTCCCAGATAGTTTTAAATGACTTTTAAAAATGTCTTTAAAGTTTGCCAGGCTAGAATGTATGCTTTTTGATATTAATACTTTCATATAAAAATGTCAAGTACATTTGGTCTCTTATTTTTCATTTTTCTAGCTCATGAAACTTAGCGTCCATGCTCTGGTCAAATGTTTCTCAAAATACAGTCCAGCTTCAGTGACAAGAATTCCTAGGGAGGGAAAAAAAACTGACCTAAAAATGTAAATCTTCACGTTAGTCATCATAAAGGCATCATGTGAAATTCCATAGACTTATTTAACTTTATTCTATTACTTCTTTCTTCAACTAGAAATCACAGTGCTATAGTGTGTGTCTGGGTGTCCCCCACAAGCCACATGTAGTCTTGGGGTGGGCTTTTAGTGTTTATGATTGATTCATGGTCCAATGTTGGAATTAGGGAAGTGAGGGCTACACCTACCCTAGAGTAGGTCGTTTGCATACAATGTAAGGGAAGGAAAGAGGCTGCTTGCCATTGCTCCTTTTGCTCTTGTTGCTTTTGCTGTCTTCCACCACCATGAACAGTTGCCCTGTGCCATGTGCCACCCTGCCTTGGAGCCACCCAAGTGTGGACTGAAACCTCCACAGACTGTGAGCTAAATAAACCTTTCCTTCCTTCATTTTGGGCGTCAGGTATTTTGTCTCAGCAACAAGAGAAAAGTAACTGAGACACACAGGAATCAGAGGTTATAGAATATTTGGCTCCTCCCTAAGTCATTCTCAGTCAGAAAAAGCTTGGGGAGTCACTGTTATTGCAACTGTCTTTGGCAACAGCCTCTCTTGACCAGTGGATATGCCCTTTCCTTCTCTCTGGTTCTTTTTTACCTACATTGATCTTAATAAACCTTCAAGATCTGCCTTGAGTCTTCTCATATTGATGATTGCCTATTTATTAAATATATCAATATCCATTAAGCACCACCCTTGCCATGCTAAGGGCTGGGGACACAGGACAACCCCCAAGTAACAGAGGTCCTTGAGTAACTCATTGTCTATTGGAAGAATTCTGACTTCTGTTAACACTTTCCTTTTTCTGTAACCCATAATGTAATACTTGATCACATTCTGTTACTTATTCCTCTCAATTTGTCTTCTATGTTTTCATTTTTCAGTCTAGGATTGCCAGATAAAAACAGCATGTGGTTATATTTGCATTTCAGGTAAATGACATAATTTTTAGCATAAGTATATCAGAAATGTTTCATGGGACATATTTATATTAACTTTTTTCACGCTTATCTGAAATTCAAATTTAATTGGATAGCTTGTTAGATCTCACAACCTTGTTTAGGGCCAGGACACTAACACCTTCCAAGGACATGTGTCGCAGGTCACAGACCTCACTGTGCACTCAGTACCCAAATAGGCATCGGATGTCTTATTCCTCTGAGGTGGGTAGATAATAAAATATTCCTCCTGAAAAGGTAAGGACAGTGAATAATTTGTTCCTAGTTCACATTCACATTCCATGTAAATGATAGTGTTTCCCAGGTGATTTCTAAAATATCTGATTGGGAGAGGAGAGAAGCCAGGCCTTATGAACATTTTTCTCAGAAGGATGGGGGTTGTGAAAGTTTGCTTTTTAATCTCTAACATTGAAAGCCTGAGTTTTACAAACAGCATTCATATTGTATATTGATAGTATAGGGACACAACTTACTCTAACCTCAATTATAAAGATATGGAAATTTAACCTCCAATAGTTTTGTTTTTCTTATCTAGCACTTTTCTGTTAATGAGCATAATTCCATTTCTACAGTGAGCATTATGACTGAAAAGTCTGGATGCTACACTAAAATCTCTCTGCTGATGGAATAACTTGACTTAAAGTAAAAAGGCACATGGCCCTTCCCAAACAGCACCCATCCTGAGCCCAGCAGGTCAGATTCTATTTGCAATAGCAACTGTAAGTACTGCTTTTTGGAGCTTAAAAATGCCTGCAATTGGCGGTAAATGCCCTGGAGCTACAATCACACAAAAATGCTATGACAGCTTCACAGCATTTGAGTTCTTTTCATGCTTGATTTTCCTAGCCAGAGTCCCGTGTTCTGTATAAATGGATCCCACGGCTTGCAGGAGGAATGGATAACAGACATGAGATTAGGCCCCTTTCTTTAGGTGGGCTGCTGCAAGGAAGTGACAGGGGAGGTCTAGCCCAGCTGGCTCCAAAGGTCTTTTCCAGCGCCCCCGATGGCTCACATCATCAGCCTTCTTAAGACAGAGAAGTATTAACTTCTCACATGTCTTGAGGAAGTGAAGGTTTATTTGTGTTTGTTTTAGGTACTATTCAAGTAGAGAATAAATAGAAAAATTTACTAGCATGAGGAAGGTGCGGAAAATGTTATTTTCTTTAGAATACAGTTGCCCTCTATTACTCAACCCAGTTGCACAAATTTATCATTTGATGACCAATTTTTAAGTAATTTGAGCATATTAAAGTGTGCTTAATAAAATTATAGTCAACATAGTTTTAAAAATACTTTTTCTGGAAGTTCACATAAATACACACAAGGAGAAAGACGTGCATAATGAATTTTTTGTGCATATCTCAACTAGTTGCAACATCTGTCACTATCTTTCCAGTTTTACCTACAGCTACCACTATTTTTTCCTAGAGTACTTTAAAAACAAATCTAAAACAATATGTCATTTTATCTTCAAATACTTATGTGTGTATTTCTAACTGATAAAGACGTTTTTATATGACCACCATGTGCAGAGAGAGAGAGAGAGAGAAAGAATTGCTTGATAACAGCTGGTAGCCAATCTATATTCAAATTTCCATGGTTGTTTCCAAAATAGTGTGTTTAATCAGCACTGGATCAAGTCTGCACATATTGCAATCGGTTGGATTTCTTAAATCTTTTATAATGAGCATAATTTAACATTTCCCTGTTGGACAATTTAGAAAATGTTCTATGATTTCAGACAACCTTGAGGTTCTTAATATAGTAATAGTTAAACTAGACATGGTTAGGTATCCATGCGTAAGAGATTATAATATGCAGACTTCCTTTTGAATCAGCAATATCTATTTTTAAATTGATGAATAATAACTGTGTGTATTCATGGCATATAATGTTATATTTTGACATATGTATATACTGTAGAAAGATTACATCAAGCTAATTAACTTGTCCATTGCCCTAAAAATCTATACTTTTTTGTGAGAATATTAGAAGCTATTCTTTTAATATATTTCAAGTTATACACAATATACCATTGAAGAATACATTTGCAAACTCTGTATCTGGGTGTTATGGCTCGTGCTCATTTCAGCAGCACATAACATGTACTGATTGCTATGGCCCACATCTAGCTGTCCCCCTTCATGTGGTCACAGGTGGGGCTTTGGGAGATGGCTGGATCTAGAGTGTGTGATGCCCGGATTAATGGTGCAATGCTAGGATTAAGGGTGCCCCATCCTGAATGTCAGTGATACCAACCCTTAGGGATAGAATATAAGGGACAGAAAGAAGGCTGCTGCCATCACTTGCTGCTTGCTGCTTTGCTGCCTTCTGCATGCCCTGCTTTGCCATGCACTGTTTCTCTCAGGTGGTGCCCCCTGCCATCTGCCTTGGAGCCAGCCAAGTATGGACTGAAACCTCTATGAACTGTAAGCCAAAATAAACCTTTCCTCCTTTAACTTTGGGTGTTGGATATTTTGTCTCAGCAATCAGAAAAGTAACTAAGACATTGATAAAGAGTTAATAACCAACATTTATAAGAAACTCATACAGCTCAATAGCAAAAAACAAGTAATCTGACTTAGAGACAAAGCATCTGAATACACATTTTTCCAAAGAAGACATACACAAGTTTAACAGGTGGCCGAGGGTGTAGCTCAGTGGTAGAGCCCTGGAATTGATCCTTAGCATTGAAAAACAAACCGAAATAAAAAAGGCAAACAGGCATAAAAAGGGACACTTGACATCACTAATCATGAGAGAAATGCAAATCAAAGCCACAGTGAGTTATCACCTCATACTTTTAGTGTCGTTATTATTCAAAAACAAAAGACAAGAGATAATAGAGTTGGTAAACGTGTGGTGTTGTACACTGTTAGTGGGAATGTACATTACAGCTGCCATGGAAAGCATATGGAGGGCTATAAAGAAATTAAAAACAGAACTTCCACATCATCCAGCAATTCTACTTCTGGCTATGTATCTAAAGAAGTGAAATCAATATGCCAAAGAGACATCTGCACATTCATGTTATTGCAGCATTATTTATACTAGACAAGAGGTGGAAACAACCTACGTGTCAATGGGTTAATGAATAAAGAAATGTGGTATATATATACAAAATGGAATATCATTCAGTAATAAAAAAAGAACACAATCCTATAATTTATGACAACACAGATGAAACTGGAAGACATTGTAGTACATGTAATAAGCCACATAGAGAGAAATGGATACTGCCTGATCTTACTTGTATGTGGATTCTAAAAATTTCAAATTCATAGAATCAAAGTAGAATACTGGTTGCTGGGGCTAGAAGAAATGGAAAATGTTGATGAACAGTACAAACTTTCAATTTTATGATGAATAAAGTTCTGGGGATCTAAAGTATAGCACAGTGACTATAGTGAATAATACAGTACTCTACTGTATGCTTGAAATTTGTTAAGAGAGTGGATCTTGTGCACATATACAGACAAAAACACACACAAATGGTAACTATGTGTTGACTAACATGTTAATGTGTTTGTGGTAATCATTTCACAATATTTATGTACATCAAATTACCTCATTTTACTCTGAATACATTTGAATTGTCAATTATAATTCAATAAAACTCAAAAAATTAAAATTAAAGAACTACATTTGTATATATTTTTATGTCTGATAGTACCAGATCTCTGCCTCCTTTATCCTTCCCTCCAGGGTGTCTGGATATTTTAAGGCAAAATTATCTCTATTTTTAATATTATTTTTGAAAAATTCCCTAAAACTAATGTAATCATTATGTATTGCAAACATACACATACCAATAAATTTTTTTAAAATACATAGGTATAAAGTTAACAGGGCTTACCCAAAACTTACATAAGGAAAATTGTAAAACAGTTGGGAAACACACAAAGTTATAAGTGAAAAAAACTAGCTCATGTTTTTGGATAAAGAATCAACAGCATAAACATGTTGGTTCTTCCCAAATCAATTTAACAAGATCTCGAGAACTTGATCCGTCAACCCCTTTGGGAACCGCCTCAGCTGATGACAGCTATTTTTCTTCTCGGAACCAATACTGAACTCCCTGGTCCTTTGCTTTCCCCTCTGAAGACAGGCATCCCGAGAACACTGTTCAGTCCACCTCCCGCTTGCTTCCCCGGTGAAACAGTGTCATAGCTACTTACCGAACACCCACAGTTTATAGGAGACAGGATTTATTTGGCTGCCAGTTTGTAGAGGTTTCAGCCCCTAGTGGGTGGGCTCCAAGGTAGGATGGCACTGCAGAGAAGCATGGCAGAGGTGAAACAGTCCACGGTGTGGAGGTCAGAAGCAGAGGGAGATCAAGGGAGGAGGAGGAGGAGACAGACTGTTCCAGACCACACCTCCAGTGACTCATCTCCTCCAACCAGGCTTCGCTTAACAAATCTCATTTAGCTAAGGCTTCATCACTAGACGAATCCATTGATGACTATCATGCTCCCATGATCCAATCATCTCTTCAAAGTCCCACCCATGATTATACGAGGCTTTAGCGGGCATCTAGATACAAACTAGAACACACAGAATGATCAGTCTGGTGGCATTAGACACATTACCCCCAGCCTCACAGTACAGGCACAAGGCCACTCTCCGCCCATGGAGAGAAATGATCTCAATCCTATTCAGGTGATGAAGAATGGTAACTTCTTGTAGTGTCTCTAGCTTGCTCTTTTACATGAAATAATCTCTTCTCTTGGAGACAAGGGGGCGTGGCCTGAGAAAACACTATGATATATCTTCTGAAGAGATTGTGTTCCCAGGCCACAGTCAACTGCTGGGCCACAGTCTTGGCTGCATCCCCTCAGACAAGCTGGTCTCAATGGAATTTTTAAACACCCTAATTTTGTGACATATACACACATAATTCCTCCTTATCTGTAGTTTCATTTTCCATATTTTTAGTTACCTGTGGTCAACCAAGGTTTGAAAATTCTAAAAATAAACAATTTTTAAAATTTTAAATTGTGTACTGTTTGGAATAATGTGAGGGATTTTTTTTCCTTCAGATACTTACCAATTCTGACATCAACTGATTGTCCTACACAACAACCTCCACTTCAAATGCTAATTGTAAGACCTAGGCCACTCATACTTTTGACAGACAGGCTATAATCTGAGGGTTCCTACAACCCTCTCCTCAGGCTCAGTAATTTTCTAGAATGGCTGATAGAATTCAGAAAATCATTTTACATACATGCATTTCTGGCTTATTATAAAGGATACAAATAAAGAGGTACATAAAATAAGATCTAGATAGACCAGAGTATAGAAGCTTTTGTCTTCATGGAGTTGGGGTGTACCTTCCTTCCTCCTAGCACTTGGATGTGTTCACCCTTGGAAATTCTACACCCCATGGTTTAGGGGCTTATGGAGGAAGAGTCATTACATCAACTCAATTTATTAAATCACTGGCCATTGTTGATTAATTAAATCTTCTTCTGGAGTTTGGGGGAATGGAACTGAAATTTCCAAGCTTCTAATAAGACTGGTGACCAGCCCTCACAGCTGGGAATATGTCTCGTAGGAAAAGCGGCTTTTCTTATCTGATTACCTTATTCACCAGACTCTTGATTGCAATCATTTGGAGCCTGCATGATGTAAATATCTATTTAAGATAAAAATAGATTATTTAACTCCAGGCTACATAAATACAAATAACTGATGATGCATTAGTGAACTCACACTAAGAAATTATATATAAAGCAGGAAAATTCATAGAAAATAATTCTATATTCAACAACCCATAATGAGTGTACAATGGGGCTCTAATATTAATTAATTTTTAATTTCATCTCTATGAAAAGAATTCATGAAAATCCTTAAACTGGTGTTCTTGGGCAATATCTACTCTAATTTTTTTTTTCTCCCTGAGCTGAACGTTTTGCTATTTGCCCTTTCTCTGCGTGTCCCACATAGTTCTCACCATGGCATCTGTTACAACACATCATTCCTTGATTAACACCCTACTTATAATTGCAGAAAAATGCATAGTTTCAGCATCAGCCATTGTAAGAATACTCACTTTGGGTACAGACCAACTAACACTTATAATGAAAAGAAGGACTTGTTTTGCTTCAACTTTTTCTGCAACATGTCTGGGGATGAAGTCTGTCTTTCTGAAGCCTTGTAGCTTGATGTCCTTGCCTAACTCCATACATTCTGCAACCGACCCCTCTGTGTTCCACTCTTGTGTTCCATACCTGTCCTTTGACAATAAAGTCATAGGGGAAAGAGCTATACTTGTGGTTTTGTGGGTTAAGAAGAGTCATTTTTCT
>PVLD010029677.1:0-17750 GCA_004027595.1 Dinomys branickii
AAGGATGTCTGCTATCACTATTCCTTTTCAATATAATTCTCAAAATAATGCCTGAGCAGACAATACAGTTGTTGACCAGAGACATTACGGCCTCATTTCACTCAAGTGTCCTTCCTTATCTCTCAGGAAATCCTTGCAGAAGCTGGCGATTAGCCCCTCAGTTTACGCCCGGGGTAAGACCATTCTTCGCACAGCTGTGCTGTTTGAAGATTCTGCTCAGCTTCACCGACCATCTAAAAACCAAGATCAGAGCAGTCTTCCATCCTCTCAGGCTTTTATCTTGGGCCGAAGACACCTCATCTGAGGATCTGGCCCTGACCACCTTGAAGTTCCATTAAAATCAGCTCCTGCAGAAGCAACTGCAGTTACCCCAAACGGCAGATGCCCTGGCTCAGTACTCACCCGTGGCAGTTCTATGTTGCCCTCTTCCCCTCACTGTTCTTTTGCATGGCAATTCGGTTCCCGAAGCCATCACTCTATCTCCTGACACTTGGTGGTTCTCTGGGATGCACCATCCTATGGCATAGGTTTAGTCCTATTCAGACTAAAGCACTCATATCTCTACCACACATACAGGGGCACCCAAAGGGTACAAGTGCAGTGAAGGTTTCAAGTGCAATGTGCCCATGAGCAGATAGAGTTCTTGAGAGTAAATTTGTCTAATATATTTGAAGAAACAAAGAACATTCAGGTGTACATATATTTTAATACTATAGATCAACAAGGGAAAAGATATAAAAATGCCAATAATTGATTTTTATCCACTTCTATTTCTAGACTCCATCTAACTTGATGTAAACTTCTTACACATTTCCAAAGAAATCTCCACTACACTTCTATTTAATCACAAGGAAGGTTAAAGTTTTCCCAGCTGGTATGCCAAAAAGCAAGACTTTTATATTTGGAATGCAAGAGAATATTCATGTATCATTAATATGAAGTTCACATCAGAAATCACAATCAAACATCAATATCACAAACCTAAACAAAAATGCAAGATCAATATCATTCATCAAACAAGATGTACAATCTACTTTGATCCTGCAAAATTGGAGCAAGACTTCCATGTTGTAAAGAAAAAAGTTGTCAATTTCAAAGTTAACCCAAATAGATCAGCCATCAATATGATACACACTGTATTTCCTCTCCTACCCTGGCTCTTCACTATATAGAAACCTGCCTGCTCTCCACAAATACACACTGGACGTTGGCTCTCATTTCACATGAGGCAAAACTCAGCTAGTTATAGGGCTGTGAATAATCCTTGCGCTGGCATGCACTTCAACCCAACAGTGTACCATATCTCATGCATGTGCAACCTCTTGTTCCTCACTCAAAGCCTCTTCTCACTGAGCTGGGGTGGACTTGGTATCTCCCCCATAAACCTTGGCCAGATGTTCTAGGACTTTCAACTTACTGTTTTCAGCATGGGTCCTTGAACTGCACAGAGCTCACCGAGCAGGATCAATATTGGTCATTTGCTGATTTGCTATGTACCCTTCCTGTACCAAATCCTCCATGATAAAATGTCAAAGTTCTCCAGGAACAAAGCGCTCCCCCTGAGGTAACATTTCCCAGATTCTCATTACTTACCTTATGTCCTTCTCACTGGCCTTTGTCCTTCAAGAAGATGAGAGGATGAGTAACAGGATTTTGATTTTTGAATGATCTACTTATCATCCCCCAGCATCCCATTACAAGCGAGGCCCCAGACAGGGACAAAGACATATGTTTGCGCATGGAGATCCACTTCCCACACTTCAATACCAAAGCACAGGGGGTGCCCTTGCAGAGCTCCCTAGGATCTGAAGGAAGTGCTTGTTGAAATTGTGGATGACACCATGTAGCAGTTCTAGCCTGGTGATCAGCTGTTTCTTTTGATAGTGCTGGAGCAGATTCTGCAACACTTCAGTGATCATGTCATCTAGTGACACATGTTGCAGGATAAGCTGGACTAGCACATCCTTCGAGGTGCATAGACCCTGCTCTTCTTACCTGCTTGGACATTCACTGGGTTGGTTCCTCTGAATGGAGGGCATGGTGGTGGGACAGAGAAGACACCCTGAAAATTCTGGGGACACTTTTGTGTTGCGGCCTGAGCACTCTGTTTGCAGCAGCCTGGATTTCAGGTTAGGAGAGAGAGAAAGTCTAGGAAGCAGTGGGTGATGTTCCTACCCTGAGGATTGAGAACATGCACATGCTTCAAGAATTGGTCAATAAAGTTGAAATATCTATATATCTATATCTACCTATGTCTATCTGTATATCTCCAAATAAGAAAAGCTGAAGTCCCAATGGATTCACTCCCAAATTCAAAAGTAATCTTTAAAAACAAGCATTACCCTGATCTCCAAACCAAAAAATGAGACAACCACAAAAGAAAGCAACAGGCCAAACTCTTTAACAAACGTACATGCAAATATCTTCAATTAAACACCGATAGATATAGTGCACCAAATCCCCAACAAGAACATATATGTCAACCCAGTAGGATTTATTTCAGGGATACAGGGATCAATTAAGAGGCCCAAATTTTAAAAAATACATTGTATACACAGAAGCAAATACAAAAGAATTGCTTAATTCTCTTAATAGACACAGAACAAATACTTTACAGAATCAAATATCCATTCATGATGCAAATCCTGAAAAAATCAGTAAAGAACCGCATTTCAATCTCATAAATGCTCTATGAAAAACCAATGACCAATTCATATTAAATGGTGAGAAATGGAAGGCTTTTCCTCTGCAATGAGGAACAAGAAAAGGATTTCAGCTGTCCCTTTTCATATTTGATAAAAATCTCCACACATCAGTGAGAACAGTCAGGCAAGTGAGAGAACCGAAGGACCCTTTATAGGAAAGGAAGCATATGATATAGAAGACCCCGAAAATCTACCAAAAATTAATAAGTAAATTCAGTAGTGTAGCAAGTTAGAATCCACACAGAAAAATCATTAGTATTCCTGTACACCAGTAATGAACTTGTGGAGAAAGAAATGAGTAAAATAATACCTTTCATGATAGTATCAAGAAAAATTAAATACAAAGCAATTAGCCTAACTTGAGAAGAAAAAGGCCTCTACAGTGCAAAGTAGTGCGCTCAGAAAAATAAAATTGAAGAAGATTTCGGAATATGGAAAGCTATCCCATTCCTGGAGAGACAGAACGAATATGGTCAAGATGGTCATCAGTTGAAAACTACTAGTATAGAAATTTAACACAGTAGCAATTGATATACCAATATTACTCCTGACATAACCATAGAATACAATCCTAACATTCATGTGGAACCGCAAGAGGCCTAGAACAAGTGAAGCCTTCCTAGGCAAAATGGGCAAGGCAGGAAGCACCACAGTCTCAGACTTCAAATTGAAGTACAAACATGCCAATAAAAGAGCAAAGTACAGGCGGAAAACAAACTTCTGGAAGAAGGGAACAGATTAGAGGGTAGGGGAAGTACACTAAGCAACCTCAGCTACCTGATCTTTGACAAGGTGGCCAAGTACTTCCTCTGGAGGAAACCTTACCCCTTACACAGCATGGACCACAAAAACTGGCTACATACATACAGAAGGTGGAAGCTAGACCCGTATCCCTCACCATGCGCTAAACTGACCTCAAAATATGACTATGGCCCACATCCTCTCGCTATGACCTAACTGAGCCAAGTCCTCTCTACTGATTAGTCCTGAAGCACAAGTCTCAAAGTAAGGCTCCGTCTCTCCTCACTCAGCGCCCTAATGCAAAAGCTGATGATGTCCTCAAAAATCATCCTCCCAGGGGGCTGGGTTGTAACTAGAGGGATTTGTGTTGTTTGAGGACCCTTTGCCTGGCTTGGGGCTTCCTCACTGTGTGCTCAGGGTCCCATCTTGAGCTAACCTAATCCAGGTCCCTTCTGCTCCTCCCGCCTGAAGCTCAGTCCTCACAAATAGGTTCTGATCCTCCTCTCTGGTGCCCTGAGGGGAAGGGGTGCTCCTCTGAGACATTTTCCCCTGATGCAAGCCTCCTTTGACTTACCTCACCCAGGAATTTATGCTCCTCCCACATCAAGCAAAGTCTTTAGCAAAAGGCTCTGACTCTCAGTTCCTTTGGAGGAGAAATTCTCCTGAGAATTCTGTACTGGAAAGTGCAGGTCCAGCAAGAGAGATGATTCTAGAATATTCCAAGATCATATCAATACAGTAGGTATTCCCGAGTATCACAATAGCCCCTCGCCTGGAATTAACTGATCCCAGGCTCTCCCTGATCCTCTCACCTGAAGTTTGGTCCTTTGAACACGACTCTGATGTCCTCTCAAGGGATGCTGAGGAAAAAGGCAGGGGGCTCCTGAGAATTCTGTACCTCCTGTAGCAGGGCAGGCAACAGAGGCTGTTTTTTTTTTTTTTCATTTTAAGGAGAGAAAGATAAAAAAGAAATAGAGACAAAGGTTCAGAGTTTCAAAACAAGATGAAAAAACTTTAACAGTGGTTAATATGTTGTGTATTACCTTCATAGTTGCTTAGATTACAAGATAATAGGCATGAAAAATTAATCAACAAATATAAGCACAAACCTATTGTTTTCAATGAACCAAAAGGAATTAGTAATAATTATATTACCGATCTTCAAATACATATGTATATTTTCCTTTCCCTTCCTTCTTTTCTCCTTTCCCCCACCCCAGTTGTTCCTTCCTTTTGAGTGGTTTCTTTCCCTTTCTCAATATCTATTGCAGATTTTGTGTCTTATTTACTCTTTGAGTGTCTTACACTAGGCAGAGGCTGTTGTTGAATGTTCCAGGAGCCTCTCTCTGCGGTGAGGCTTCCTCTCTCTTCCCACAGCCTTCAACTTGACGTAACTGAGCCCAGAGCCTCTCCATTCCTCCCTCCTAAAGCCAGGCCCTCAGCACAGGGCTGTGATTCTACATTCTATGTTCCTGAGGCAAAATCAAGCCCTCACCTGAGAATTCCTCCCAGGAGTGCAGGGCTAACAACAGGGTAAATCCCAATTCTTCAAGGCAGCTTTGTCTGCTGTGGTGCTTCTTCCCTCCCCACACCACCACTCACTGTAACCTCTCACTCACCCGGGCCCTCTCCGCACCGGTTGCCTGAAGCTCACAGAAGCTCAGCAGAGGACCTCCCTTCACTCTGTCCCACAGAAGTAGCAGTCTGTGGATGTCATATCCGGGAATTTATAGTCCAGGGCTGACAGCAGGAGGAGAAAGGAATTCTTCAGGCTCCTCCCTCTGTCCTTCAGATCAACACAATTGTTCTTGGCAGAGCCTCTACCCCAGGCCCCTACAGACCTGTCTCTGTTCTCTACTGTCCAAAGCCATTCTCAGATGGGAGCTCAGAGTCTGTACCCCATTCTAACAAATCTGCCCCTCTGAGGTCCAAGGATGACAGGAGAGGAAGATCAGATGGCTTGGGGAACAGTTCTCTGAGTTCGCACATCTCTACCCTGTCCATAGTCCATAACTCTGACCCTTAACTGAACGTCACCTGTGTTACCCCTCACCTGAAGGCTGAACCTGACAACAGGCTCTCCTGTTGCTCTAACCCAATGAGGTGCATTCAGTGTACCATGATTCCAGCAACATGCCTGGAGTCTGTCAGCAGGTGTAGAAAGAGTTTGTTCCTGTCCCCCAAACTCGCTAGGGATCATGAGCTTGTTTCCTGGCCTAGCTTGGACCCTGTCCTCTATGGGCCTGTTTCTGTTCGCCTCAGATCCAGGACCTGACTCTCAAGATCCCCTGAGGGGCACTGTGGTCTCACTTGGAAATCCTTCCTGGCAATGCAGGAATGACAAAACAGCATGTCTGGATTGTTTGGTGAGAATCTCTCTAGGGTGCGCCTTCCAGTCTCCCCCTCAGCACTTACCTCAACCCCTAAGAGAGCTGGGGAGCTCTCCAATCCTGACACATGAAGTGAGCACCTCAGAGCAAGTCCATTTCTTTAAACCATAGAGGCAACTGTCAGTAGTTATCACTTTCACCACTGTGCCTGGGGTGTGACAGGTGGGGAATAAGTGCATTCTATAGGTCACTTTTATCCCCCTTAGTGGTCTTCACTTTGCTTCTTGGCGCAACCTAGACCCTCATCCTCCATGGAGCTGAGTATGTTAACCTCACAGGGAATCTGACTCCCAGAGTTCCCTGGGGCAGAAGAGAGGAGACTCTTAGATAATCATAGAGTAACTATGGTTAGTATGCATGATTCATGGCTATACTTTCTTTTGTATTTCTCTTGCATTCTTTAGGTTGCTTAAATAGCAGTTGTTTTGAAAGCTAGTACTGCCCCATAAGGGTGGGTGCAGGTTGTTATTTGCACAGTCTCTGGAGCCACACTGTCTCCATTTTCCTGCTCGCATCCCGTTTCCCCTGGGCCACTGACATCTCTGTTAGGAGGTGTTGCCTCAGACTGTGCAGTTTTGTAGAGACAGGGGCATAAAAACTTTCTGCCCACTCATGCTGACATGAGCCACCTACTGAGGCCTCAGCACAGACCCCCATCTGCTCTGCCCCATCCAGACACAAGTCCCAGGGCAACAGTCTTCAGTCTCCTCCAGAGATTCCTCGGGTTCTGATGTTTACATTTAGTTACTCCTGTGTGTTTGCTAGATTTTATTGCCTCTCTCTTCTATTGTTTCCAAGGTTAGTTCAGGAAGCACAAGGCAGTAGCCTCACTTGTTTGTCATTTTGATCTCTAAGGCTAAGGCAATTTCTCTCAGGCATGATAAATCTAACAAAAATGTCCTTTTTTTGTAAATATTATTAGATGTAGATAATGATATATATGGTATGAATTGAAGTTTACTCTTTTCGGATACATATGCCATGATTTCAGAAGGACTTGTTTTATTGACTAATGTTTTTCTCCTGTAATCTTCATTTACATCTTTACCATGAGTAGTTGTTTGTACATGCAGATACATGGGATTTATTCTTGCACTTCCTTCTGCTACATTAATACATTTATAGAGTTTTTCAGTGTCTTGTTTGTAATTTATAATTTTTGAATTTTAGTAAGGTAACTCCTTCAACTTTGTTTTATGTTGATGGATTTCCTAGGCTGTTCTAGGTGTTTTGCATTTGTATGAAGTTAGACTTTGGGGTTTTTTGGAGCCAAGTGAATATATCAAGTTATTTGAGAAGAATTATTTATTGCAGTAATATTTAATCATGTGATTATTGATCAAAACTACATCTCTATTTATTTAGATCTTCATTACCTCTTCTTCCCCATATCTTTCTCAACTTACAGATATTCATCGTTTGTGACATTCTTTTTAATTCATACTTTATAGTTTTAATTTATACCATACAGTTCAACCTGAATTTCCAATTTTGAATTTTCAGTATAAAATGCAAGTGTAGTAATCTTGTATCCACTGTTCTCTCTAAACTAAATCATGAGTTCCACAGCATGTTTTTGAGACAGGGTCACTACGAGTTCAGGGTGGTCTTGAACTCACTCTGAAGTAGATCACATTCAATCGTGAGGAATATAGTAACTTAAAACTCTACATCCCAGACCACAGACCTGACACCCAGAGTCTCATGAGGCTGAAGGGGAGACTCTTCTCTGTGGAATAACTAATGCCAATACACATTGATTACTCTTATACTCACTATTTGCCTTCTGGCACATTTTTTATATTTTGTGAAAATAGGGCTTTTCTGAAAGCCAGGCCTCACCTACCAGGGTAGTTTCAAGTGTTTATTAGCTCGTTCTCCAAATCCATAACATCTCCGATTTCATGTTATTCCAATGTTCCCTTGGCTATTAATGGCTCTGGTTGGAGGTGAAGCCTCAAACTGTGCAGGTGTTATAGAGGCAGAAATTTTAAAACTTTCCTCCAGTCTATCAAGGGTCACTTATGCAAGGCTCAGTTTCTAACCACTCTCCTGCCCCTACTGAAACACAAGTTGAACAGTCTCGTCTCCCCCAGGGTTTGCTTTGATACTTAAATTTGCTTTCTTATGTGTGTTTGCTAGGGTTTTCTTTCTGATACTGCCTCTCTATTTCTGTCTGTCTTTGTCTCTCTGTCTTTCTCTCATCTCTGTTTCTTTTTTTAAGTGTCTTAAAATGTAAACTGAGAACTTAGGTGATACTAGCCCACGATTGTTTGCCATTTTTTCTACTATAAGGAATTTAACGAAATTGAGAGTTTGAAGTTACTCTCTTCCTCATGAGTGAATGTGATATACTGCTCTATGTCAAAGTCCTTCTACATGAAAATGTTGGTAAAATGTTATCAGTTCTCTTTCTGAAGTCTTTAGGCATTTGTTAGCTTGCTTAAGCTATTTATAGGATTTGTCTATACCAATATAAAATTTTAAATTTTAAAAACCTATAAACTTAATTTGCTTGTACTTGAGAGCATTTTGTTATGGGCATGATCCAGGAGCATAATATGATGTGCCCCATGTGCTGTATCCTCTGGGGAAGCTTAAGAACATACAACAGAGTTTACCAGAGATGGGGAAAGGAGTGAAGGGAGATTGGACACAGAGGGACTGGATTCATTAGTGTGCACAGTTTCTGTGCTGTGATATATCACACCAAACTCCATTAGTGTATATAATTTCTACATGTTGAGGATAACTAAAATGAAAATCTTTAGGAAACATAAAGAAATATTATGTGAGTTTCTGTCTTGGTTACAGTTCTCTCATTGCTGAGAAAAAATACCTGACGCCCAAAATTAAAGAAGGAAAATTTTATTTAGCTTACAGTTTGTGAAAGTTTCAGTCTATTATCAGCTGACTCCAAGGCAGAGTGGCAAAGGGTAGAGGGCAACAGTTCCTGGAGGGGGAATAGCAAAGCAACACGCGCAAAAGGGAGGAGTGCTGGCAAGCAGCCTCTTTCTCTCCCTTACATATGCAAACTACCCACACCAGGGAAGGTGTAGCACTGACGCTCACAATGACAGCATTAGATTATGGATCAATCACAAATCTAGAAGCCCGCTCCATGAGTACATGAGGATTTCCTGGGACATGCAGGCACAGACCTTAATAATTTCCAAGCTGCTAGCATGCCTTACAGACATCAAATGTGTCAGATGTCAGAATCACATGATCTAAGTCTATAAAATATCTCTCTTACAATTTTCCTTTCTTTCTAGAAAACATATTCTTAGTGTTTAGATGTAAAAGGACCTGTAAAAGTCTCCCAAATGGGGTGGGAATTTTTAAAGGAGGGAGGTCACTGGAGTACATGAGGGTGAATTCTCACCAAGGCTCTACTAAAGGTGTGGCCACTGAGGTCTGCACTGCGCTCCCTTGTCTCTTTCTTCGTAGATGTGAGGACATGACCAGCTATCATGGGCCATACCATGATGCCTGGCCTTTTCCGCCTTGGAGTAAGCATCTTCTGAACTTGTGAGACAAAATAAACAGATCCTGCATTAAGTAGCACATGGTTGGTAAGGTGTTACTCGGAAAGGACAGTAACAAATACAGACAATCTGTATGAGGAGTAGGGCCATTGCTCTGATTGAATGTGACAGTGTAGTTCCAAAGGTTTGGAAGTGCTTTGCAAGAGGAATTGTGAGGAATTTGCCAAGGTTTGTAGACCCAGACTAGAGCAGTCCTAGAATGTTGTGAGCAGTGCTTGATGTGCAAACCTGGTCAGAGCTCAGAAGAACAGAATGCCGATAAGAATGTGTGCAGTTAGGTTCGGGCTCAGAAGATTTCTTTGTTAACTAAGGTTGTCCTAGGTACTTTTCCTTGCTGAGGCTGAATACCCAACAGGCACATGTTGAAGGAGAAGAAATTTACTTTGGCTCACAGTTTGTCAGGATTCCAGTCCATAGCCAGCTGGTTCCACAGCAGAATGGCATGGCAGAGAGGTATGAGAAAAGAGACAGAGCTCATGGCATTTCCAGTCAGGGAGCAGTAGAGATCAAGAGAGAATGCGGGAGGTAGTTCCTTTCCAGTTATGCCCCTAAGGGCCCACCTCTTCGCCTAAGATTTCATCTCCAAATATCTCATTTAGCTCTAAACTGATCAGTGAGCTAATCCACTAATGGGCATCACACCCCAAGACTGTATCACCTCTCAAAAGCCTCTCCTAGGATTGCATAAGTCTTTGGGGGAACATCTAGATGTCCTAGGGCTGCATTGGCTAGATGACTAGATGCCGTACGTGTTATGCTCTGGCAGAAAAATTTTGCCTATATCCTGAGATGTTGTAGGAAACTTAGACTACTATTGGTAGACTCGTTACTTTTGCAGTAGAAATTTCAAAACTAACTTCTTCACATTGTGTCACATAGATAACTGAATGTCAGTAGAAAATCTGCAGTAAATATAATGAGGAAATGGCAGAGTTGGCTGATTTTGAAACTCTGTTGTTTCACCAGAAAGAAACAACCACAAAGTTGCAAACGTGGAGAAAATTATTCTTGAAAGACTAGTATTACGAAGAACCCAAGTACGTTGCACAGGGCCAAGAAGAAATATGACTTTAGGGCAAATCTGAAATCAGCCACATATCAGTCACCAGAGGATCAAGGGCCTAAACTGTAAATCTTTCATTTGAGCAGAGAAGAATTGGGCTTCTGCTCATTCAGAGTCACCTAGTGTACTGCATCCCTCAGTTCATCCCTGAAGATCCCCAGTGGCTTCTACAGCCATATCTCAAGGGGGCCTTGCTTCTGTTGATGACCACAAACCTTTTCTCATTCACATGGCTATGGCATGTCAAGAATGCAGAAAATGAGTGATTAGGAGTCTCAGAAGCTACCACAAGACTTTCAGGAGAAGATATGTATGGACCATAGCCCATGGCATGAGCTCCTAAGAAAGGGCTAAATGAATTTTGGACACTGAAGCAATAGTTGCCATGGAGATCCCAGGAAACAAGGGTTCGCAAGTGCATGGATTTTCATTTGAAGGAAACCATAAGTACTGAATGGGGCTAGCTCTAGGGAAAGGCTGTGTGGGCTAGAACTGGAATGGCCATAAGGCGAGGACACTCCAAGCACTTTTGAGCTCACTTTTCAGAGCACTCCACCACTGTGCTACATGTTGATGTAAGAGAGATAATGTTTGACCTCCTGAGATTCAGTCTTGCTCTAGTCCAACTCTACCCTACTCACCTATTTTTCCCTTTTATAATGGGAATGTCTACCCTGTGCTCTTCCATAACAGAAACATTCTACTTTGGTTTTTTATTTTTTTTATTTTTATAGAACATCACAGCTAAGTGTTTGGTTGTAGTTTCAGAGACAGATTTGGGATTTGGAATTTTCTACAATAACAGAACTGTTAAGAAGTTGGCATTCTTAGAGATGAATTAACTGCATTTTCAATAGATGCATGTGAGGCTTTTAAGCATCAGGGGAGACATGTTATGGTTCCAATCTAAAATTTCTTCCCAAATCCTGATGCTTGGTGGTGAGGCCTGCTGGACAGGACAAAGTCACTTGTATAGTGACTTTAAATTATATTCTCTTTCCCTCTCTAGTTGTCTCTGTCAATATCTTGCTCTCTCTCTTTCTCTCTCTTTCTCTCTCTCTGCTATAATGGCATGATGAACATTTCACCTACATGGTCTTCTTCCATATTTTTCTGCCTTGCCACTAACTAAACATGCACTGAGTCCTCTGAAAATCCTCTGTGAATCAACATAAGGCTCTCCTCCTTTCACTTATGGTTGATTGCTATTTTCTCTCAGCCATATAAAAGAAAGTAATAGAAATATCTGTATTGCTGGATATAGATATAAATGATTTGGTATAGATGAGGAATTTCTTTTTGCATATGGATTTGCAATTGTTTCAGAATAAGACTTTTTGAGACTCTGCCTTATCTCATATGGCCTTCACTGTGCACATGTGGTCACTCATTTTCCTGAGAAATGTGTATAAAAAGATAACAAAAGGCCTTTATTAAACACTTCATATGAAACAAATAGTGGGATATAGCTGAGCAGCACAGCGCCTACCTGGCAAGCACAAGGCTTGGGTTAGATTTCTGGTATTAAAAAGAGAAAAGAGTGAGTTAAGAGAAGCCCTTTTGTCAAACCTGTCGAATAGACCCACGCAAATACCTTGTTTCCTCCCCTGGAATCTTCCATCCTCCCCTGGCCACAGACCCCACCCTTTCATAGGAAGCCCTGTCCCCATCCCTCCTCAGGAGCCCAGCACAGGAAGCATATCAAAGACCTTTAAAAGGTTGTCTCAGGCAAAATATCCTCCGCCGGTGCAGCCACCTCTTTCAGCAAACTTACAAAAGGGGACAGTCAACACAACTTTGCCATTTTCACAAACTTCAGTGAGAAAATTCATCCACATCAGTCAGAACAGGACCAACTCAGCATAGAGAACTCTACCTCATGAAAAGAATACCAGAGTAGATTGTGATGTGAGTGAAGCCAGAGACATTGTAACTATGCCAGGGTTCTCCAGAGGTCAGGCTCCTGGGAAATGGTCCACAGTGTAGACAGCGAATGTTATCCCAACCGGTTTGTACACAAGTTGGATAAGAAGAAAACCACACCCTTATAAGTGGCATGTGAGTATGTGTGTGTGTGTGTGTGTGTGTGTGTGTGTGTGCCTGTGTGTGCACTCTCATGGTGGAAAAGTGGTGCAGATAAGAGCAGCATGTGAGATGGGCGGGAAGAGGGCTTTGCAGAGGTGGGGTACAGACTGACAGATCTTTGCTCAGACAGAATAGGTAGATGAGGATGTACTCAGTCTTGAATACTGAGGATAAATTTCTGCTTTACTATTTCTTACTGTAAGCTATGAAAAGGATGATATATCTGTTTATAAATGCAGGTTCTTGTACCAAGCTTCGGAGAGATACCATATGCAGGTTGGCAGTGTCCGTCCCAGGAAGAGCACACTGGAATTCACTCCTCACACAGTTGATGGTGGTATTTCTTGTAGGACTGGCAGAATGTAGGCAATTTGACTTGGAAATTCACATATGTAGTAAAAGGCATTGGTTCTAGTATAAGCTTGATGTGGAGACCTCCACTCTGTTCTCTAGAAGTTGTGTGTGTCTTTTTACTTCCCAAGGAAGTGGCAGCTAAACAGGAAACAATAAAATTAAGCAAAAATGCTCCTGAGTACATATCCCCTCCAATATGTTTCATCTACTCCATTGTATTACTTAATTACAAATCAGCAAGCAGAGGATGAGGGCTCCTGACACAAAGTGTAGGAGCTTTAAGTTAGACAATTTCTGTTAGGAGCCCTCATGCTCTCCTTGCTGCTTCTCTTCCTTTGAAACAAATATTTTCATTGCGATCCCCTACATCAAGGGGAGAGTCTTGGGGATCACGAGGTCTCCATGAAAATGGGGACCCAAATCCAGCCTTGTAGGGACAACGCCACCGTAGCACAGATGCAGTGCCAGGAACCTTCGAGCAAACCTTACACACCCTGAAAACACTACCACAATCTTCCTTTACAAAGCTGAGATCAGGTCTGCACTGAGTCCTGGTAGAGAACAGGGGAGGGCTGGGGATATAGCTCAGTGGAATAAGTGCCTGCCTAGCAAGTGCAGGGTCCTGAGTTCGATCCCCAGTACTGCCAAAAAAAAAAAAAAAAGAGAACAGGGAAAGACTTTATTGAACCCTGAGAAGGGTCTGTGGCGGGAGTAGTTCTTGGTGGGCTGTCATCTGACTGCACCTGTACCTGCCCAGCCAGGAAGGATCTTGCTTGCCTTCTGGTAAGAGCAGTGAGACAAACTGAACTAAAGGCAAGAAGCTGTCCCCAGAGAGGCCGGTCCACTAGGGCAATGCAGGATCCTGGAAAGTAGACACTCCCAGCTTACAGAAGATGCCTGACTATGGTCTCTGGGGCCTCACTCCGCCTGACAGTCATGCTTGTCTCTCAGGAAATCTCTGCAGATGGTGGAGATGGGTCATGTGACCCTTACCATCTTCCAAACAGCTCCACTTAGAGCTGTCCCAGGTGACTATTCTCGGCTTTATCCTCCCTCGCAAAGAAATGCCCACAGCATCGCTCCATTTCTCAGGCTTTATTCTCAGCCCCAAGACTCCTCCTGTGAGCATCTGTCCTGAGCCACCTTGCAGCTCCATTAAAACCAACTCTCACAGAACGTAGACGCTTTTCCCGAGTTCCCAACTGCCCTGGCTCTACCCTCACTCACGGCTGCTCTCCGCAGGACCACATCTTGCTCGGGGGGCCTGCGAGGTCATCTCTCCATCTTCCTGATGTGGTGCTGCTCCTAGACCGCACTGTCATGAGGGGTGCATGCGTCCTGGTCAGTGACTGTACTTACATCTGCACAGCAAACACAGGGCCTTCTAAAGAGCACAGGAGCAGGCAGGGTTCAGGGTTCAATGCACTAGTAAGGAAACGGGGTTCCTCATCGACATTACATTTCTTCAACATTGTTGAAGAGCTGAAGAAAACTCAGGTGAACATACAGAAAAGAATGAAAAACGGTGAAGAGGGAGAAAGAGGAGCTAATATGAGGTGTGAAAAGAAAAATCTGAAGGAAAAAAGGGGCACAAAGGAGAAAGAGGACAGAACAAAAACCAAAATAAATCCAAACAGAAAAAATTCCAGGTGTGTATTTTTGATCAAGTACTTGATGCCAGAAGGCACTTTCACTCCCAGCTGGTGCTGAGTGCAAGGGCAGCAGTCTGTCTTCCATTGCTGACTTTCAGGTAGACACTGAGGGAGATTCACAGTGGGAGGTCGGAAGTGAAGTAGTTGGTAGTTGTTGTGAGAGCTCAATTTAAATGAGCGACTCTTTCCTGAAGCTGGGCCGGATTAAGCATTCTCTGTTGATAAGGTGGATGCCCATGCGGAGATCCCTCTCCAGCTGCCAGCCCACGCGTGGAAGGAGTCTCCATGAATCCAAGCACAATGCTGCCTTTGTAGATCATCCCGCTTTCAGGCTCTGCTGTCATTTCTTGTCACTAAAAGCGCAGGCGCCTGGAAGAAAGGAAAAGATGTCAGAGTCTTCCAGTGCCGGTTCCTTGACAAAATCAGGACTGGCAGTGCGTATCTGCAAAGCAGGGACCGCATGGGATGGGTGTGCGGCCTCTCTCTGCTCTCTATTAATCACGGCTTTCCAGATATTCACTGTGCTGTTGATAAAGGATGGTTGGGGACCTGAAGGATCAGAGCTGAAAGTAGTTAAGGAATCACCCCAGGATGAAAGGCACTCTTTAGTGTCCAGAAGGGAAGTAAAAGGACCACAGAGATTTTCAACAGTCCCATATGTCTTGTGTGGCAATGTTTGCCCACCGAAATGGGAGGGGAGCACTGTTCAAACCTCAGTCTATGGGAAAACGCCCCGTGTATGCCGCACTGGCTCTACATGGAGATATTGTAAATGGGGGTCCCGTTGTCCAGTACACCAATAAACAATTCTGTGAAAAACTATGCCTAATCTACAACCTCTAGTGACTGATCTTTGTGCTTCCTTTTTTATGTGCTGTAGAAAGGTTGATTTCCTGCTAGGATTGCAGTCAGAGGGTCGGTCAACCATGTCTGAATCTGTAACTAAGATAGAAACCTCATTGTATCTAAGCAAAAACTGTTTAACCTGCCAAGTCTCATATGTAATTGCAAAAGTATACAATACAGCAGAAAGCGTTTCTCTGTGTCAGAAGAGCCTTGCTCGCCTGTCCCAGCAGAAGGACCTCTGGTGTCTGTGTTGTTTGTCCCTTCACCTATGTCGTTTCCTCCTGAAGGAAACACCTGGACATGCTGTGACTGGACCGTGACACAGAGACATCACCCTGACACCAAAATCTGTATCTGAAATGAGAGACTTGCAGATCATAGGAAAAATAGGCATAAGAATTCTATAAATGATTATCCAGTACACATGGGTGCCCATGGCTTTATTTCCTGTTGGCGCAGCAGGACCTTCCACATCCGGGAAACTCCCCCCAAAACAAGAACACTTCAAGTGTGGAAAGCTCACTGAACTCAGGCTAGATCTGGAATATAAAGTTCCTCGCCTCTTTTGACTTCCTGCAAACAGATGCCATAGCAGCCTGGCAACCAATTGCAATGCTGTGCACAAGTGGACTGCTCTCTCCTCGATGGGCCAAGAGTTTTGGGGTTTTTTTCCCTCTTTTTTACTCCTGAGGTGGCTGATTCTAGAGCGTCTGATTGATTCCTAGTGAAATGCTGGATTAAGGGTGCTGCCACTAAAGAGCGGGTGACTGCTAGTTCAGATCCCTGAATGGAGAGTCACCTCCTTAATTCTGGCAGACAGTACAACATAAGGGACAGGGAGGCTTGACTCTTTCTCTTGTCGCTTTTATTGTCCTCTGCCCTCCACAAATTGCTCTCCTCTGTGAAGCCACCGTGCCTTGGCAGCAGCCGGTGATGGACTGAGACCTCTACACATTCTGAACTAAACAGCACTTTCCTCTGTAATGTTGGGTGGCAGGTATTTTGTCTCAGCAGTGAGAAAGGTGAGACACACACTCTTTATCTCTTCCAAAAACAAAATATATATAGTACTGATATATTTTGTAATTTCTGTGCTTTCTTCTCTTTTCCATTCTTTTTAAATTCATACTGTGTAACCTGTGTTGATATATTGATGAACAGAGAATCAAGTCTTCCAACACAATCCACCCTGCTTTCCATCCACATTCTTCCAGTGCACTCCAGTAGATTCCAGGTCCTTCTGTGGGAATTCTCCATCCCCTCCACAAGCAATGCAGAAACTTGTCTTGTTTTCCCCTTTGCCTTAATTTTGTGACCTCAGCCAGACATTATTTTAAGCCACCTCCCTTACTCTCTGGCTGGCTCTCCTAGTGTGATGGACTATACAGTAATGTGCAGAGACTTTCATTCTTCTCACCTGGAAACCCAAACACCATCATTCATATTTATTTATCCTTTGGTGTGCCATTGTTTGTGGTTGTTTCACTGTGTGTGTTTTTGTATTGTTTTGTCTTTTTTCTTTCCAGATTCATTGAGCTGCAATTAATCTAGTGTGAATCCCAACCTACTTTGGCCTTAGGAAAATTAGCAGTTGCATACATAGAGCTGGTTGAAGGATACTCAGGAGCAGACCTGGAGCTTTCTTTTACAGAAATGAAAACCTGAAAACCCCTCATAAAGTGGCAGTACTGGGAAAATATATAGAAATTTCAGATCAGCAAACACTTCGAGTGAACCGGTCAAGTACTATCGTTGTATTGTGGGTGTGTTTGGCATCATAATCAGCGTGCATACAGACACAAGGGAAGGTGTCTCTGTGCCTCTCTAACAGGGAGTCAGGAAAATCAAACCCAAGCAGCAAGCTAGTTAAGTCGCATGAATTCCAAGGTGAGGATGCACAGTAGGAGCTCACCTATTCCAAGGAAGGCCAAGACTCTCTCCTTATCTCAGTCACAAGTCCCTCGAAACGCCTCTGCTGCCTTCTCTCCTGTGCTTTCCTTTCCCTGAAAGGTGGCACCAGCTTGGAGAGTGCTAGCAAGAGGCTGCCAAGGGGAAGGAGAGACAGGGATATAACCTCCCACTCAGTGGTTATTTTCAATTTCTATGTTGCTGGTCCCGAACTCAAGAAGAAGACATACAATTACTCAGCAACAAACCCTTGGGGGAGCTGGGGACCTTTTCACGGCTTCCAGTGTTGGTCACTGAGGCAGCGCACTTTGAGATAAAGCTCGGGCTTGAGGCCCCAGGAGGGCAGATTCAGGGAAGCTGAGGACTATGACTGTGCAGAATACTCCCAGGATGCAGTGGGTTCACTTCACAAGGGCCCACGTGGTTGGTTCGGGCCTCAGGGCTGCTCCTGATATGTC
>PVLD010029678.1:0-17750 GCA_004027595.1 Dinomys branickii
AAAGAAAACCCACAAATTGGGAAAAAATCCTAGCTGGCTGTCCCTCAGACAAAGGTCTTCTATCTAGAACATACAAAGAATTAAAAAACATGAACCTGTCCAAATTCAAAGACCCAATCCAGAAATGGGCATCTGAGATGAATACACACTTCTCAGATAAAGAAATACAAATGGCAAATAAATATATGAGAAAATGTTCTACATCTTTAGTCATTCGAGAAATGCAAATAAAAACAACATTGAGATTTCATCTCACCCCATTAAGATTGGCCATTATTAAGAAATCATCCAATAACAGATGCTGGCGAGGCTGTGGAGAAATAGGGACTCTACTGCACTGCTGGTGGGATTGCAGACTGGTGAAACCACAGTGGAGAGCAGTTTGGAGATTTCTCAGCAAACTAGGTCTAGAGGTTCCATTCAAACCAGCGATTCCCCTTCTGGGTATTTTCCCAGAAGATCTGAAAATGTCATATCACCGTGATATATGTGCACCCATGTTTATAGCAGTGCAATTTGAAATAGCTAAATTGTGGAAGCAACCCAAATGTCCATCCACAGAGGACTGGATTAAAAAACTGTGGCATTTTTATATAATGGAATATTACTTAGCTATAAAGAGGGACAGATTTGGGGCCTTTGTAGGCAAATGGTCACAATTAGACACCATACTCATAAGTGAAATAAATCAGAGGTACATATGCAAGCAACATATTGTGTCACTGGTGTAAGAACCTGAGGGTGGGAATATAAACTAAGAGGCATGAAGGAAATCTGTTCAAAAGTAAAGAACAGATGGGATAAGGAAAAGGAGAAAAGGAAGAAAGAGGCAAATATGTATGTATGTATGTATATACATATGTGCATGATGCCTAGCATGGTTCCACTATTGTCTTATGTCACTTTATGGTAAGGAATAGTTGATGACTGGTTGTTTGATCAATCTTGTATGTCTATATGTGTTTTGCTGAGCATACACTTTGAAGTTATCAATATGCAATGCAACAACTATTGTTGGTTTCCTGTTGCTTTGTCTATAATTTAATTTTGATTATACTGTTATTGTGCCACTTTGTGTCTCTTTGTTAATGCTTTCCTCTTTTTTGTTGATGTTCTTTTTCTTTTACACTTTAAAAAAATTTTAAAAATTATATAAAAATAGAAAAGGAACAAAGGGATAATTATGTATGTATGTATGTATGTATGTATGTATGTATATGCAACATAGCTAACATAGTTGTACTACTGACCTAGGTCACTTTATTGTAAGGAATAGTTAATGATTATTTGTTTGATCAACTTTTCATGTCTATATTTGCTTTCCTGAGTATACACTTCCAAGTTATCAATATGTAATATAACAACCATTCTTAATTCCCTGTCACCTTGTCTGTAATTCAGTTTTGATTGTACTATTCTTGTGCTACTTTGTGTCTGTTTGTTAATATGTTTTTGTTCTTTTACTTTTAAAATAAAAAAGTGTCATAAAAAAAAGAATATTTACATGGCTGGAAAGCAAGTGAGTGTGGTTAGGAAAGGGCAACAAGAAGAATCTTTGTGGTGCTAGAAGTATTCTTATCTGGCCAGATTAGGGGCAATATCCTAGCTATGATACTATACTTCAGTTTTCTGAAATATTGTTGTTAGGAGAAATGGGTAAAGAGGATGTGGGATGTCCCTGTATTAGTTCTTACAATGCCATATGAACCTACCATTTTCTTAAAGCAAAATGTTTAATTTAAAAAATTAAGTAAGCAAATAAAATAGTGCTTTAAAATCAGAAAATGAATGATGTGCAAATTTGAAAGTTTTCTGGCAAATGAATACCAGCAGCTATGATTAACACAGTAAGTTTTAAGTTCACTGTAGAATGGGAGATCTGGAACAAGCTTAGTTTTCTTGACTACTTCTTCAGTAAAGTACTCTCAGTTAGGCTGTCCAGATCCACACAAATGAATTCAATCTAATAGGAGATCATAATAATAATTAAAATCACCAATATACAAGGAAGGGAATCACCGCAAAGCAGAGTCAATGAGTATGACAAGCTGCAAATTTTTTGTCTGGTAGAAAGTGTAAAATGGCTATATGAGGAATATTTAAATCCAGTAAAAGATGAAAGTAAAAAGGGAAGAAAATAAGGCAAAATTTCCATAGTATGGTATATGGTAATATACCATATTACTATAATGTAAAATAGAATTGATAGAAATGAACAACTGTAACTATTAACTTAAAACCTTGGTGTTTTGCTTTCTATATTCTACACTGTATAGAGAAGTCAAACTAGCAAAATTAAGTAAAAAGAAATGGAAGATGTCAGGATTGGAAATAAAGAGCAAAATTATTACTTACAGGTGATATGGTCACATACATAGAAAACTCAAAAGTACTTACAGAAAAATGGTTAGAATTAATAAGCATTTAATAAGGTAGTTAGCATTTAAAGCAATATACAAAAATAAAGTGCATGTATAGATTATTATTAACTAGAAAGAGTAGTTTCCAAAATGGTACACTTAAAATAATAACAAAAGGCAAATTATCTTGGGAAAAATCTCTATTTAAATGTCTGTATGTTTTTATAGAGAAAACTTAAAAACCTTAATGCAAATAAAACAAGGTGAAATAGATGGGAGGTGACACAGTGTTCCTGGATAGAAAGATGCAATACTAAATATTTCACATCTGCTCGCTCCTCTTCTGAATAAGATATTTCGTTTATCCTTCACTGAGAAGAATGCAGAAATCAGAAGACAACTTGGACCTTCAGTTAAGAAAGGCCATGAAAGACAGGGGTAGGTGCTACGCATGAGAAACCTTCTGTGTGCTATAACCCTGAAGATGCCTGGGGGAAAGATTATGAGAAGGATATGAGTAGAATGTGTAAGCCTGCAAGAAGGTGACAATAAGGGTCTGTGTGAAATTCAGACATGACAAAAGCTTACCTACTGTTACCACTTGTATTTAACATAATACTAGAAGTCTTAGCTAGAACGACAAGGCAATAAGAATAAATGAAGGCAACCACATGGGAAAAGAAAAAAATAGAGTCATCTATTTGCAGTTGATATCATCTTACACACCAAAAACCTACAGGTCTCGCAGGCAGAAAAGCTGTTAAACAAATACATGAATTCAGCAAAGTAAATGAATTCACAGTATTAATATGCAAAAAACAGTTGTGTTTCTACACACTAACAGGAAACAAGAAAAGAGGCGATTCAATTTATTGTATTTTCAAAAGAATATAATAATTAAGAAAAAATGTAACTAAAGGGGCAAAAGCCAAATGCTGAAAACTACAAAATGCCAGTGAAAAAAAAGTAAAGAACACATCAATGCATAGGAAGCTATCTCATGTTTATGAATTAGGACACCTAGTATTGTTACATATCAATACTACCCAAAATGATCTAGAGATTAATGTAATTCATGTTAAAATCCCAACTTTTTTCTTTTTTTGCAAAAATACAAACATTCACCCTAAAATGCATGTGAAATCTCACAGAACCTCAAATAACCAAGACAATCTTGAGAAAGAAATATAAAGCTGGAGGTCTCAGACTTGGTAATTTCAAAACAGAATACCTGAGACTGAGTAATTTGTGAAATAAAGGCATTTATTTCTTGTGGTGCTAGGGGCCGGGAAGAGCACAGGGTTGGCTTCTGACAAGAGCCTTCCCCCTGTGTCCCTAGCGGCAGGAGACATCACATGGTGAGAGTGCACACCTGAATGTTCAGATCCCTCTTCCTTTTCTAGCAAAGGGAGGCCCACCCTTGTGAGCTCATCTACCCTTAAGTACAGTGTGAAGATCCTGTCTCCAAATACAATCACCTTTTCACAACTAAGGGTTCAACCAACCATGGATTAAAAATATTGTGTCTATCATGAACATCTGCACATTTTTTTCTTCTCACTGCTCCTATACAATACAGTAGAATTGTTTACACAGCATTTACATTGTATGAAATATTATAAGTAATTTAAAATGATTTAAAGTATAAAGGGGGATGTGCTTAACTTATCTGCAAATACTATGCCATTTTATAATAAAGGACTGAACATGGAATTTGACATCACATGGGAGGTCACATAGAGAGACTTTGTCACTTAGGAGGTGAGCTTCATGCCACCCCTATGTAGACAAAAAAAGAGTAAAACTATTGTTCATAGTACTCCAAAGTACGGGGCAAAAGTGTGTCCTGAAGGAATCAGCTTTGCTACTGAAACATTTGGTTTCATCTCTACATGTCTTCGTGTTGTTTGTTTTTGGGCTTTTCCTGGTGGCATACAGGGCTGCCATTTCTGTACCTGAATGTGCCTTATATTTATAGAGGAAAATGTTTTCTGAGCTCAGTGAGTCCCAGGATACTTATTACTATATTTTCAGATGAACTTAGTCTCTATGTGTATATGATACATGATAAGCACATTGTAATTATCTCTCAAAGAAACAAAAATATCCAATTAAGTTGGCAGGGGTCCAGAATTGGTGCCATCTGAATTGACCCACCATAGTTAATGGATCTGATGTATCCTGGGACACTTAATTGGCATATGTGGTGGCATCATGGTCCCAGAGATGATTATTGGCTTTGTTTAGATGTCCTTTAATTTTACGTTTGTTTCATCTTCTGTTCCAGATCCACATATTTATCCTCTCTGCATCTGTTCCCAGATTGTTTCTGTTTAGCAGAGAACCAATATCAATAAACCTCACAGTTTTACTAAGTTTGTTAAATAGCAAAATAGCTAGTTTATTGGCCAAAGATTGTTAGTGTGATTTTTATAATTATTTCTAAGTTCATCTTGTAGTAGCTGAATTCCATTTATTTTTTTAAAAACAACCTCTGATTTTTAGCCAGCTGTGAATTTGTGAACACATGTTGCATAGAATCTTTTTTTTTTTTTTTTGTGGTACTAGGGATCGAACTCAGGACCTTGTGCTTGCCAGGCAAGCACTTATTCCACTGAGCTATATCCCCACATGCTGCATAGAATCTTAATATTTGTACCAAGTTTTGAAATTTCCTAAACATTTCCATTCATGTTTTCTCATTTGATTCAACAATTAATACTGTGTGGTTATTGTTAGCTCAGTTTTGGAGGAAAAGCAACTGATATCCAACAGTTCTGGAAGAACTTTCCCTAACTCTTGAAAATATTATGGAACTTTCTAGCAAAGGGAGGCCCACCCTTATAAGCTCATCTACCCTTGAGGTGTGTGAAAGAAATTATACTAACACTTCATGTTCATAGCACAGAACATTTCTGATGTCCAAAACATGTAGAGTTAGTTTTTCACACCAAGCGCTTCTCACATTCTCTGTGGATGCTGACTGGGTGTCCTACAATTCAGTTTAATTCTGACATGAACTGGAATGAGCACACGCCACACAGATTAAGGGGCCCTTCCCTGATGGCTGTCTCCCAATGTGTATGATAATCATAGGTCTTTAGTTTGTCACTTTTACTTTTAAGTGATTGGCTATAAGTCAGCATCCCTGCCATACTGCCAACCTGGGTAATTTACCAGGTCAGCTAAAGAACTCAGAGAACACTGGTATGCTTATCCCTTAGCATTTAATAAAGCCTATGGCTGGTAAAAGCAAAAGAAGAAATATATAGGGCGAGGTATATGGAAAAGGACACAGAATTTCCATCCCTTCTCCAGGTGTGATCACCTCCCAAGCACCTCCATGCAGTCAGCAAGCAAGATGCTCTCCAAACCCCATAGTTCAGGGGTTTTTATGGAGGTTCCAGCACATAGGCACGATTGATTACTTCCTCAATTACCAGCTCCTTTTCTTTCCTTGGAGGATGAAGGTGAGGCTGAATGTTTCAAACTTCTAATCATGGCTTCGCCTTTCTAGTGACCACGCTCCTTTCTAGGGCCAACCAAAAGTCACCTCATCGGAACAAGCCAAGGTCCTATAACCCAGCAAATTCTGAGCACTTAGAGTTGTGGGACAAAGGCTAAATATATATATTATTATATTATGGGGGGCATTCGAGGATGTACTCTTTCAATGGATTTCATATACTTCTGCCTGGGCCAGATTGAGGGCCTAGAAGCTGCTCAAGAACTGAAAAATATAGGGAATTTCTGGCCTGATTTGGAATTTAGTGGCTCGGTTTCTTCAAGAGTTTAAGATTTCTGTCTATCTGGTTTCAGTTGATTTCTCATGGAAACAATCACAGTTGCATATGTTTAGAGAAAGTTTTTCCGACCTAAAGGCTGAATTAACAGCTTCTGCACTTTGCATATCTACCCTTCTTTCTGCCAGTGGTGGCTGCCCTGAGGTCCCTGATGCACAGGCTTTAGTAGGAGTACGAAAACCTCAGTTTCACTTTGCCACTGGGGAGTTGCCTGTTGTCCAGCAGATAACCTGAAGGAAGTTGCATTAAAAACACTTGCAGCCAAAGTCTGTCACTTTGAAGTCACTGCTTATAATAGCACCACTTTGGGCTGCAGAAGCAGTGATAATTTTCATCTGAAAAGATCTAAGTGATTAACTCTTGGTGAATTTAGATTGGGGAACATGGAAAATACTACAAAGTTACCCTCTTTATGTCTGCTAGTAGATAAGCTAGTTATAGTTGGAATCACATTGGAATCAACTTCTTCTTGTAGGACTTTGTTAAAAACATTCAGAAATTGCTGGCACACACTTAGGTGTTCTAAGTTCCTCCTTTGCTTGTGTGCATGGGTAGTGTGTAGTGTAAGCTCATAAGCAGGACTGGAACTGTGAGTGAAGCATGCTTTTCAGTGCAAAACTTAAGGGGACATGCATATACATCTCAGGTGTCAAGATAAACATTTTAACTTTTTTTAAATCAGGGTTTCACTATGTATCCCAGTTTGGCCTCAAACTCACATTGATTCTCCTGCCTCACCCTTCTGAGTGCTGGGATTACAGGCATGTTCTACCACATCTAGCCTTAACATATTATTTTTTAAATAAAATTTAATACAAAAATTATGATAACAAAATACAGTGGGACCTTGGTTCACACACTTGATTCTTCAATGATTCTGATTGCAAGTTGAGTAGGACAAGAACTGAATTAAATTCAATGGTTAGGATCAGTGTTGAGTTGGTTCTCCTCAACAACAGGATGAAAATATGGGGAGATTTGATTTGATTTGCATCTTAATTGGTTTGTGACTGGAGTCATGGAGAGAATTATATTCATGAACCAAGGTATGGAAATTTTATATGAGATTATTTACTATTTGATTTGTGATTTATTTTCTTTTGTCTCTGGCTCTAAAGTGGCTTAATGTACCATTGCTCACAGTCAGTGGCTTTGTTAACTATTTTGCAATTGAAATAACAAGAGTCATCAGCTTTCTAGTCTGTAATGTTGGGTCTTTATTGCCTTCTGCTGCATAGCTTTGTATAAGTAACCCCCAGAACCCCACTCCTGGTAACTTTTATGAAGGACAGAAAATCCAAATTAGAAGAATCTTATACAAGTTAATTTTATTTCTTCTTTCATGTACATGTAGGCAGACCAAATTTGATATGGCAGCTCTGAGATTATCACAGAATCATTTTTCTTTCCTTCTAATTTTTAATTATCATCAAATTGTGGCTTCCACCATATGGTGGTTACTTCACTAATGGTCAACTTGAGTGGGAATCACTCAGCTGAATTGAGCTGGCCTGGTTCTGGATGTGGAAGACCCACTTAAGGAAGTGTGTTGCTAAATGGTAGAGGTGAATGGGCAGGAAGGATTTTAGCTGATCTTCCTTGGAAGAAGTTTGTTGCAGCTGTTTTTCTTTGGAAGAGTTTCCAGGGTTTTTTCTTTGAAGGAGCTTTGGCTGTTTACTTTCTTCTGGGGAACTTCAATCCTTGTCTTCATCTTGGATGTCATTTCCTGGCTTCTGTGCAGAGCCCTCAGCCTTCTGGCTCAGATCCTTCAACCCTTTGACATAGTCACTTCAGCTTCCAGCACTAGCCCTTGGGCATTTCTGGTGCAGATCCTTGGGTCTCCTGACAATGATGTGCAGGGGACATTGCCATGGGCTCAACACCCTTGACTGGATTCTTTGGGTCTCCAGTTTGCAGACAGATGTCTTGCACTCTTCTACATTTGATTCTAGTAAGTACTGACTAATACACAACATACGGTTCAAAGATACTGCTTTCTTTCCAACTATTGCATCCATATTTCAGCCAGTAAGAAAATAGAAATTGGAAAAGAGATGAGGAAAGAATCCTACAAAATGCCAGAGAACACAAGCTTACATTCTACAGAGTATACACACTTCAGGAAGAGAAAACCTTGTATGAATGTTTTAATGCTAAAGTATTGAGATACCAGGAGATTAATGCAAGCTACCTTTGGCCGCTACAATTACAAGAGGCACTCAAAGTGGTGGCCATTAGCCTCTAGACATTTATTAATATGACAAACTGCTGCTTGGGTAATCTTGGTCATTGAGATTGCTGCATATGCATTTTCAAGTTCTTCTCTAAGGACCACCAATACAGCAGGTTTTCTGCAATATATGACATCCTCTAGGGTCCCCCATACAAGGGTAATCCCATCTGTTGAAAAAGTCATACTATTTTTCCTTTCCTATAGTGTGTATATATTTTTTGGCAGGCTTTGTATTTGCAGGACACACACAACTGAAAAGGAGGATGGAAAATGTAGTCTTTGCTCTGGACAGACACTTGCTCTGCTAAATATGCTCTTATTATTATAGAAGAAAGAGAGCTAGGTCAGCCAGCAGAATCAAATTGTGAAGAGTTTGTCTATATCCACTGTATCAGCTTCATAAGGAAGGCTACAGGGCACACACATGCTGGCCCAGCAGTCACCACACTGTGCATTGGACCAGAGTTTCCATTGGTTAGCTTTGATTAAGAAATAGTGAGAATGAGTTTTGGCTACATTATCACCAATGAGTTGAGGAAAACATTTTGAAATGCACTGGTACCTCAGTCCATGAACTTCATTCATTCCACGATTCTGGTGAATATGGCCCTGTTCATGTTTGTCACTCGATGGAGTTCACAAGTGGAAGCAGAACTTTGCCCAGTGCTTCTGTTCGTGCTGAGGTATTACTGCACTAGGTAATGTTTCTTTCTTTCTTGTATTTCCTCCTGCCCATTAACTAGCTACCCATTTTTTACGTTATTTACTTTAGAGAAGGGATATAATAGTACAATTCAAAAATGAAGAGTAAAATTGTTTCCTTTTGCGTTTCAAAATGTTAAGGCTCATGAGTCATTTGGAAGACTACATCCCCAAGCAAGCTGGCCTCCCCTACAGCGGTTCCTTCCAAGGCTAGTGACAACTTCCTGGGCTGGGCAGAATAAGGAGTCAGAGGGAGGCTGGACAGGTGCATGCAGCTGTGAGTCCTTGAGAAAGGGTGAAGAGTGGCTAAGGGGTTGGTGATGTGGGGATAGAATTATCCAGGTAACAGTGTCCCTGCACCTTAGGAAACAGCCCGCCATGTAACGTGCCTGAGATGAAGAAATGTGTTCTTGACTTGTTCAGTGCCTTGATTTGGTTCTCCAGAGAAACAAAACCATAGCAGAAAGAGTATATTAGGAAATAAAACACATACTTGGCTCATGTGTTTATAGAGGCTGAGAAGTCCCACAATCTGTCCTCAGCAAGCCGGAGATGCAGAAAAGTCTATGTAAATTCTAGTTTGATTTCCAAGTCCTGAGAAGCAGGAGAAGCAATCATGCCTATTTCAAGCCAGGGGCAGAAGATGTATAATGTCCTAATTCGGTAACCAGGTGGAGGAAAAGACAGAGTGGGGGAGAGATAGAGAGGGAGGGAGGGAAGGAGATCAAGAGTCCTTCTTCCTATACCTCTTTGCTCCATGCAGATCCTCTGTGAGTTGGATGAAGTTCAACCACACTGGGGAGAGCTGTCAGCTTTATTCAGTCTACTGATTGCAGTGCTAACCTTTTCTGGAAGTTTCCTCACAGGCACATTCAGAAAATGTTTGATCAAATATCTATGCATCCTGTAGCCCAGTTAAATTGACACATAAAATTAGTTATTGCACCCAAAGGCAAAGTGTGTGTTTTCTACAGACAGACACTCCATTTTAAGTGTGACAAGGTACCACTGAAGGGTTCGATGGGAAGATACGATGGACATTTGAAAACAGCCTGGATGATAGTCAGCTGAGCATGTGTCAGAGCTGCTGGGAAAGTCCATCCAGAGGAAGGCCTGAATGTCAGGGAACTGCAGAGTAATTGCAGCAGAGGTGGTAAACTGGGACGGGAACGCAGGGCCTGGGAAGTGGGCTAGTCTTGGTCGGGCATAGGAACAGGTTTTTTGTTGGAAAGGAAAGAAGAGAGAAAGACCAAAGCAATAAACCCACCAGTTTGGAAGCAGGCACTGGGGAGCTCCCTGAGTAAGGACCAGAATGCACAGGCTTTACAGAAGAGAGAAACATGCGGGCAAAGCCAAAAATGGGATGAACTGCTGGCCATCTGCACACTGAAGCTTACAGCTCCAGTGGAAGTTGCAGAAGGCGAACACAAGACACGTGACAGCGTAACTGGCCCCCACTGGGCTCTGCGGCTTCGGACAGGCGCAGAGGCACAGTGGGAGAAGTGCCAAGTGGGTATTTGTGCTGGAAGTGAAGGATGGAAGAGAGCCTTGGTCCTTGGACTTGACTACACGTTGGAACCATCTGGGGAGCCATAAAGATCCTGATGCTTTGTTTCCAGCACAGACGCTTTGGCTTAACTGGTCTAGGTTCAAGCTTGAAGTGAGCTGGGGGAGGGGGTCCTGGCTGAGATGGCTGAATGGATGGACCAGGCCTGGCTTAGGGCTGGAAGGTCTGCAAGTGTTCAGGGGAAAGGAGGCAGAGGGCCCAAAGGTAGACATCTCAAAGAAGTAAAAAATCCAAAAAAAGTGTAGTTTTTTTGCTGGAATATTCCAGAAGTGTAAGTATAGCTTTCCTCCACTCTCAGGGCTAAATTCTCCCTGGTATCTTCTATGGGCCATCATTTATGGTACAGAGCTGAGGAGACCTCTGTATGCATTTGAAACTGCCCTCTCTCCTGCAGTTTGTGTGGGTTTTGTGTGCTTTACCTTGTGAGATAATACACTGAAGAGCATCTTAAATTTTAGTCGCAAAATGTCTCCTCCCACCTTTGAAGAATGGGAGCTATTATGGATGTAACATTTGTATGCTCTCTGAGCTCAGAACTCTAAGTGCCAGTGTGTTTGTGTAGGAAAGAGGAGCTCTGGGAAGCTGAAGTCATGAGAGCACAACCCACATCAATGGGCTTGGGGTCATTACAGAAGAGCATTTCACCCTCTTTTCATCGTATGAAGGTACAGCGAGTTTCAGCCGTGCACAGCCCAGATGCCGGCCCCACCGGCGCCCTCACCTTCCGCTTCCAGCCTTCACAGGTTAAGAAACACATGTCTGCTGCTCAGCAGCCACCCAGTCCCTGGTTGCTTCTTTTAGCAGCTCTAACTAAGGCGGCCAGACCTTCCCGCTGTCTTGGAGGAGATGCATGACTGTTAGCGTTATCCTTTGAAGCAGCTCTGATATGGAATGCTTGGAATGCCCCATCTTAATCAAACGCCATCCCCCAATTTTTGTACAGTGAATGGGAAGGGGCTGGTCAGGCTACAGTAGCTGGTAAAGTTGCCAGTGGACAAACTGATGAAGAGTTAGATGGGATGTTTTCTCGTCATCCATGGAGGGGCTATTAATTGTATGGGTCTATGCCTGGCAAGCTTCGCATGTGACCCTATTGTCCTTATTCTTCCCAAGCTCCATTTATTAGAAATCTGATTCCAACCTCCTCAGGGAAGTTGCCCTAATCCAGTGATGGTGGACCTTTTAAGCTTGAAGTGATATCAACAGCCCACTGTGGCACACGTGCCATGGGTTTGTCACCACTGCCCGCGTCCCTAACTAGCTTCTGATCTAGCATTTCAAGAGGGTTCCAATGTGACAGAGCAGGGTTCTCAACACTGAGCACTTGCTTAGTATATTCTGGCTGCTGTGAGAAAAACACAGAGACTAGGTGGCCCGAACAGAAATTTATCTCTCACAGTTACGGAAGCTGGAATGTCCAAGATCTGGTATCTAATGAGGGCCTGGCCTGTGGCTTGTAGAAACTGTCTTCCTGCTGGGTCTTTGTATGGTGGAAGGGGCAAAGAAGATCTGTTGAATATCATTTTATATAGGCACTAATCCCACTCATGAAGGTAGGGCTCCCCAAAATCCCACTGACTAATACTGTCACACTGCTGGTTAGAATTTAAACATATATTTTGAGCCAGGTATGGTGGTAATTCCAGCACTTGTGAGGCTGAAGCAAGAGGATCATGGGGAGTTTGAGGCTAGCTTTGGCTACAAAGTGAGTTCAAGACCAACCTGAACTGCATGGGGATGCCCTGTCTCAAAAAAACTACTACTACTACTAATAAAAATGAACATGGATTTTGAGGAGATACAAATACTCAGACTATAGCAAGTGTGCATCAGACTCATCTTTAGGACTTGTTAGAACACAGATTAGGGGAGCACGACACAAGGTTTCTGGTTTACCAGATGGAGTCCCAGAGTTTGCGTTTCCAGCCGTGTCTAAGGAGGCACCAGTGGAGCTGGTCCCAGGGCCATGCTTTGAGAAGTTCTGCTGCTGAGAACGGGAAGCCACCAGAGGATGAGCAAAGTGCTTGTCTCCGGTTCCAACGGCTGTGTCGGGTGGACTGCGCACCCTCTCTTGGTCCCTTGCAGCCTAACGCATCCAAATGTGGTTCTAGTGGTTCCTTTTCCTCAGTCTATAAAGTTAAGGGCTTACAGGTGGCTCTAACAGGCAGACCAGGGCCAAGGAGACGCGGCTAGCGTGTACTATATTCATCAGTGCGTCTGTGCGCTGCACCTAGTTCTTATAGGCAGTTGTGGCATGCTCAGAAAGTACTATGAATCCTGCTGCCCAGTCCCACCCAAAAAGAAGGGGCACACAAGGAACCCTAGGGACCATGTGTGACAAGTTTCAATCAGAGTGCCACAGTCAGCCTGTTGTGAGATATGATCGAGAAGAGGCATGTTTTAAAGTGTGCCATGAGAAACGTCTTTTAATGGAGTTGCATGATCATACAGCTTCCAATTCCAGCTTTGTAAGAAATGTCATCCTGGGAGATGAAGCTTGAATCTATGGTCACGATCCTGAGTCCAAGGTCCAGAGTTCTCAATGGAAATCATCCAGGTCTCCCAATGCAAAGAAAAGCACATCAGTCAAGATCCAACATCAAGGTGATGTTGATCCTGGTTTTGACCTTGATGAAATGGTGCAAGCTGCATTTGTCCTCAGGAACACTGCAGGGAACTCTGAATATTACTGGGGCTTCTTAGAGCATTTAGAAGTCATGTGTGTAGAAAATGGCCTGAGAAATGTGCAAACAGTTTCATCCTTCACTGTAACAGTGCTCCATGTTACCTACCAGTTCTGGTATGGTAATTTCTGTCAAATAAAAACGTTACACTGTTCTCATCCACCTTAGTCACAGGATCTGTCACCAATTGAGATGAGGCTCTTCTCCAAAGTTAAAATAACCATGAAAGATAAACGTTTTGAGTGGATTCAGGACTCTAGGCAGCCACGATGGTACAACAGAAGACACTCATGAAAAAGGACTTCGAGAACTGCTTCAAAAAGCGGCAAGAGCAATGGGATAAGTGTGTTTGAAGCAAGGGGAAGAATTTCAAGGGAACTTAATAGCAATGTCTCTTACTATGACTTTTTAAAACTTCAACATTCATTGCATTTCTGGATCACATTTCACTCATGCATTATTTATCTCTTTTATCCCTTTCTTGAAAGGAGTGAGGCTACAACTTTACAGTAGGAAAGCGACGACACAGGCAGATTTAAGTACACTGTCTTCTTAGCCAGTTAGGAATGCACCCCGACTCTTGGCAGACTGATCCCGGCCCAGCTCTCCTGAACACCGCATTCCCACCCGTGTTCACTCAGTTGCTGCCCATCTGGTGACAGAGGGAAGAATCCACCAGGGAAATTACTTTGAGAGAAGAAATTGCGCTCTGATCTGTGTAGTCAATGCGGTTCTATTCTGTTCACAATGTGGTTAGCACACCACCGTTCCCCCATCTCCAGGCCAGATGCCTTGAGGATCAGCCTAAAGCTGTGTCTCCAGGAATGCCCACTTCCTGCCTAGTGAGAGGCAGAGAGAGTGTGAAATGTAGGTTTGCACACTAAGGTTAACAGATCAAAGGATGGTGGCCATTGGAAAGATAGATTATTACTCAGAGTTATGGGTGGCAGGGATAGAGGAAGCATGTCACATCATGGGAAACAGAAGGGACATCCAGAGGCAAGGGAGAACGAGGAACTGTGACAGCAGCCTCTGTTGTGGCTTCTGTGGGAAGGAAAAGGTGAAGCAGGGTGAGCAGTTTAAGGATGGACCACTTTGAATAATTTCACAGGCTCTGAGATGTTGGGCCATCACTAGCCATGTGGTACTTGGTCTTGGGATGATGTGGGGAGATGGCCAGTGGCCTGATGTCTGGGAGCCAAAGAAGGCAGCTGAGGCTAGGCTATGGCTCAGTAGTAGAGAACTCACCTAGGACTGTATATATATAATATACAGTACTGTGTATATGCTGGGTGCCCAACGCAGCATCCTCCCCTCCCAAAAAATAAGGTGATTGCAGGTATGGGTGCTGGATGGTTGATTTAAATGTAGCAGATGGTTTGTGAATCAATCTTTACCATCTCTAGGAATTAACCACTAGGGGGGAGTGGTCCCTCCAAGGTCATGAAGACTTCAAGGACCTGACACCTTGAGACACTGTTCTATCAACACCTCAAGAATCATCAAACATCTTAGCAGAAGCCCTGACAACCACAGAGGGAAGAAAAAATGGACAAGAAGTTCTTAAAGGAAGCCAAGGAGCCTTAAGAGAAGAAAGGGTGAAAGAGGAGGCTGGTAAGTAGCGATCTAGGACTCGGCCTCTTCTCAGTTGGGTGTTAGGCTGGTCTGGACTTGGGTCCCTCCAGATCCATCTTGGCAGCACCACTAACACACATGCCTCAAGTTGTGCCCTTTATCCTGAATTTTCTAACATAACTCTTATTTCATGCGAACTTATTGTTTGCAAGATAAACAGTTCTTTGCAGGTACCATTTGGGAAACTGACCTTTTGAACAAATGGACACAGCATGCTACGTGCAGCCCACATCCTTTATGCTCCTGCCCCTGCTCCCATCTGTACCACCAGAGGCCTTCAGTCCCATTAGGAAATGTGTAGATTGCCGACCCACACTCCCTTGCCGATGGCCTCTCCTTAGTCTCACGCGGTCCTCACCTAAAAAGAGAAACCTCTTTGGGTGGAACTCGCTCTTCAGCTCAGGATTTCAGGCACACAGGATGGACAACAGCTGGAGGCCAGACTGCCCCCCCCCCAAATCTCAGAGTTAGACATAAGGAAACATCATTTTATTCTAATATCGTTTGGGGCTTGCCATATGTCGGAAACTCAAAGCTTACCAGGATAATTGACCTCATTTGGAGACTGCCAAAAACGAGGCTACTATAGGTGTTAACCATGTCCCCAAGCTTAGAGTCCTCTTGATGGCAGAATGCCCTAGGCCCACCTTCAACCCTGAGACCCAGAGCTGTGGAAATGTGCATCCCTTCTGGGATACAAAGGTGATCTCTCTGAGAAACATTTACCCTTTGAAGAAAACTGGGTTCATCTGGCTTCAAAAGCTGCTGGGAAACACTCAGACAATGATGAAAATGAGCACCACCTGTCAACTTCTCAGGCCGCCAGCTTCTTCTCATTTTTCACATTAGCTAAAGGCTGACAGGGATTTTATTATTTTTTTTAGAAGAGGAAAAACGGACAACTTTGTTTTGGTCCTATGATCTATAAATGTAAGTAATGAAGTGGAGTCAATTTTTGGTGCAGGAAGGGTCTGTGTGATACCAGAGCTAAATGGAAAATGGACTTTCTACTAGCTTTCTGTGTGTCTGTAGCCTTGACAAATACATAATTCATTCTCAGATAGCTGGACTAGCAAGGGTGCAGTGGTGGGGCGGGGGCAGAATGCAATTCTGTGCAAGGGATCTGAATTTCAAAGGACAGGCTTGCCTGGAGAGATACCACCCAGAACAATGTCCATTTAATTAAGGTTTAGAGGCCCTCTTTGTTCACTAGAGTTTGATAGGAAGGCTCTAGGTAAGATTTTATTTGGTAATAGATTATTGACCAGTGACAGAAAGAGAGCAGCCAGTTTGCATATTTTACTATTCATGACCCCAGGACTAAAGGAATCAGAATGACAGCAGGCAGTATCTCTGTCAGCCTGCTGTTTCTGGAGGGAGAGAGCATCTTGTGGGTGGATAAGAAGACATCATTTTTTTTTTAATTTAAAAAAAATAAAAGTACAAAAACATATTGACAAACAGACACCAATTAGCATAAAAAATAGTACAATCACAACTAATCTATAGACAAGGTGATATGGTCTAAACAGTGGTTATTGCTTTATCCATTGATATCTTCGAAGTGTAAATATATAAACCCGTATACAGACATGCAAATTAATCAGACAATTAATCCTCTCAACAACAGAAAAAACACAAAAACCAAAAATCCAAAGATAAAAAACAAAACAGGCAAACATCAACAACAGCAACAACAACAACAAAAAAAAAAACACCAATAGTTGCTGCTTTAAATATTGATATCTTCGAAGTGTGTGTTCAGGATAACACATACAGACATACAAGATTGATCAAATAACCCGTCATCGATTATTGCTTAGCATTAAGTGATATAATACAATAGTAGAACCATGTTAGCCCTCCTGCATATATGCATATTCATATATACATACATACATTTTTGTCTTTTTCTTTTCTACATTCCTTCGTCCCATCGGTTCTTTGTTTTAGAACAGATTTCCTTCATGTCTCTTAGTTTATATTCCCACCCTCGGGTTCTTACACCAGTGATACAATACGTTGCTTGCACATGTATCGCTGATTTATTTCACTTATGAGTATGGACTCCAGTTTTGTCCACTTGCCAACAAAGTCCCCAAAACTGTCTTTCTTTATAGCTGAATAATATTCCATTATATAAAAATGCCACAATTTTTTAATCCAGTCTTTTGTGGATGGGCACTTGGGTTGCTTCCACATTTTAGCTATTACAAATTGTGCTGCTATAAATATGGGTGCACATATATCAGAGTGATATGATGTTTTCAGATCTTCTGGGAAAATACCCAGAAGAGGAATAGCTGGTTTGAATGGGACCTCTAGACCTAGTTCGCCAAGAAATCTCCAAACGGCTCTCCACAGTGGTTGCACTAGTCTGCATTCCCACCAGCAGTGTAATAGAGTTCCTATTTCTCCACAGCCTCGCCAGCATCTGTTATTGGATGACTTTTTCATACTGGCCAGTCTTACTGGGGTGAGATGAAATCTCGATGTTGTTTTTATTTGCATTTCTCGAATGACTAAGGATGTGGAACATTTTCTCATATATTTATTTGCCATTTGTATTTTTTAGTCTGAGAATTGTGTATTCATCTCAGATGCCCATTTCTGGATTGGGTCTTTGAATTTGGACAGGTACATGTTTTTTAATTCTTTGTATGTTCTAGATAGAAGACCTTTGTCTGAGGGACAGCCAGCTAGGATTTTTTCCCAATTTATGGGTTTTCTTTTTACTTTGCTGGTGATTTCTTTAGATGTGCAAAA
>PVLD010029679.1:0-17747 GCA_004027595.1 Dinomys branickii
TGTACTTTTATGTTTCTAAAATAAAAAAAAAAATGCTGTATTCCAAACAGATACTGTGCCCTATTCAGGCATGTCAGACAGAAATTTTTGCTATCATAAGATACAAAGTAATCAAATTATTTTATTGCACTTGAGAATAGACACATAATGTTGGTTCAGTTACATGGTTTGGAGAGAGCAAAGCAGGTTCCAAAAGTCCCCATTTATTCTCTTCACCCATCTGAGGGTATATCCAGCTATAAAACTCAAAGACTTCAGTTGACATTATGCTGAGTACATGTGGCTTATGTTTAATTACACAAAGAGAGAAAGCTGATATAAAATGCTTTATATTCCATCCAGAGATAGCATGGAGGTCCTTTTGATTGGAAATTTTTCTGGCTTACTTTGTAACTCTCCAGAACAGTAAACGACACATGCTCACCAATACATTCAGTGGTTCCAGGCCGGTACATTGTCTAAACCTATAAGGGGAGGTTGGTCTACATTTTCATGGGCCGCTTGCCACATTAATTTGTTCTAACTGAGGTGATTATTTTTCTATAGATCAATAATATGGCACAGCCTACCCCATAACACCAGACTACTGGTGGAGCAGTGATGATGACTGAGAGTTCTCAGAAACGCTTAGGGTATTTCCTATAAACAGATTCCTGGAAATGCACACGTGTGCACGCAAACACACACACACATACACAGCTTTCACTGTTTTTAAAATTCATATTTGCTTAGTCCTGCTTGAGCTTTTTGTCAATAATTCTACCAGCTGGCCTGTGGGAGATGTTTGGAAAAATGTTTGTACTTCCCTTCTGTCCCCTCCAAACCTTTGTTTCACCACAATAATGAAAGGAACAAATGTTCACATTTTCCAAGGGTTTATCATTTGCAAGTAAAGCACAAAAGCTGAACTGAAATGAGTGCTCACTTGCTGGGAGTTAGCCAAATACAAACAGATGTTTAGCTTTTGAGAACTGACTTTTTTTTTTCCCTGAGCTTGATGCTATTTGGAAGAATACATTTTGCTTTTAGAGATGGATTGATTTTTAGCATAGCAGTCTACTTCATAAAAAGCATGATTTACCAGCCATATCCTGACTTATTAAGAATGTAGTGTACTTGTTGATATTTCAGATTTTAAAAGCAAAACCGTGTGTCCTCTCAAGTGGCTATGGTAACAGTAGCTCTAGACAGAAGGTCTGGGTCCTGTTCCTTTTCCACTAACTCTTTCTGTAACCTTAGAACATTTCCAGGTCTTAATTTTCTTTGTGTATTGGGAAAGATATCATCTAAGATTATGTAAATGTAAATCCTTCTTTTGTGCCTTAATGCTCATGTGGAAATATTGATGGTATGATATTAATTAGATCCAAATTCTGCATAGATGAATTCATTTCTACTATCTTTATTAGTTTGGACAACAACTTAATTTCTATACCTTGCAGTGAATTTTTTAAAAAAATTGCCAATCAGAGAGACACTGCCTGTGGGAAAAGGAGGTGGCTGAATGCTCTTTGCAGAGTTTGCAGCCAGAGAGCTTGGGTAAAAATTTCAGTCTGCTCCCTTTACCAGCTTTGTGATCCTGGGAATGTTACTTTTATTCCTGAGAAAGTCAAGAAGTTTCCATTATTTTATTTGTAAAATGAATGTAGTGCTAGCACTTGCTGCATAGAGTGGTTGTGAGGATTAAATAAGTTAATAAATAGTAGAGAGTAGAAGTCCTTAGAAGATAGAGTAGTAATTCCCACCTAATATTATTTGATATGTAAAGAAATTAGAAAGTATACAGAAATGTAAGAGGTAAATAAAATAAATTAAAATTTAAAAAGGAATGTATAAAGATTTAGTGCAAGTCCAATGAAAATACCAACAGCTTTGCATCCTTCATACAGCTAGCAAAAATATTTCTCAAATTTATATGGAAGCAAAAGAGACCCAGAATAGAAAAAACAATCTTGAGCATAAAGATCTAAGCAAGAGGCATTACCATCCATATATCAAGTTATAGTACAAAGCTGTAGTAAAAAAAGAGCATGGCATTGGCCTTAAATAGACATGTTGGCAAATGGGATAAAATTGTGGATGCCAGAACAGCTGTATGTAACCTTAGCTATCTGAGTTTTGACCAAAGCCCAAAACCTGTGCTGAAAGATTGGCCTGTTTAACAAATGGTGCTGGAAAAACTGTTCATACATCTTTAGTCCAGATTTCTACTTGGACTCATCTAATCCATTGAAATTCTGTGCATGAAATATAATGTGCAAGGTATGAGGCATTTCTGTGCTTGTGGTAGTGACAAATAATAAGACATAATTTTATGTCAATTGTTAGTAGAAAAACTGTGCTGTAAGCATATAGAGATAAACTCAACTGCCTTTATCAAGCATAAGAATAAAGTAGAGCAATGTATACTGACCTAAAATCCAGATAGACAAACAGACTGACAGACAGACAGATTTTTTTTTTTTTGGCGGTACTGGGGATTGAACTCAGGACCCTGCGCTTGGTAGGCAGGTGCTTATTCCACTGAGCTATATCCCCAGCTGGACAGACAGATAGAATAAAAAATGAATACAAACTTCAGATAAAGAAAAATAGTATGATGATTTTTCATCACATGGTGTTACCCTCTGCTGTGGCTTTTATGTAAATATATTCCCAAAGCCTCATGTGCTCACAGGCTGGGCTTTTAGGGGATGGCTGGCTCTAGGGTGTGTGATGCTGGGATCAAGAATGTGATTCTGGCATTGCTTCATGGTGCAGTGCTATGATAAAGCCTGCCGCATCCTGGGTGTGAGTACTCCCCGCCCTAAAGGTGGATATAAGTGACAGCAACAGGGCTGTTACCTGTCACTTTCTGCTTGCTGGTTGACTTTTTCACTACTTTGCTGGCTTCTCCCTGACATGAAATGCTGCTCTTCGGCAATGTCCCTCTGCCTGCCACACTCTCACCTTTGGAGCCAGCCAACTATGAACTGAAATCTCTATAAACTGGAAGTAACATAAACATTTCCTTTTTTAACTTTGTGTGTGAGGTATTTTTGTCTCAGTAACCATATAAATAACTAAGACACCTTCATATGGGAAACCCTAAGGAATGTCCTATAGCACAGAAAAGCCACTACACTGCTGACCTTTGGAGAAGAAATTGCAAATGCATGTGCATCAGTCTCAGTGACCAAGGTTCCCCAAGCAGCAGTTTGCTGTACTAATAAATGTCTGGAAGCTAATGGCCAGCACTATGAGCACCTCTTGTAACTGCAGAGGCCAAAGGTAGCTTGCATTAATCTCGTGATATCTAATAAATTTAATATTAAAATATTTATATGAAGGCCGGGGAGATAGCCCAGTGGCACAAACGCCTGCCTAGCAAGTGCAAGGTCCTGAGTTCGATTTCTGACACCAAAAAAAAAATTGTATGAGTTTTTCTTTTCCTGAAATGTGTAAACATTTTGGTGGACTCTGTATATTGTAAAAGAACATGAATGGCACAAAATTTTAAAAAATATGCTGCCAATAATAGTTATTTGAATATATATAAAAAGGGGAAAATGGGACGCTCCAGTGGCACAATCAGTTAGGGCACAGTAATTTTAGACAAAGGGAAAAAAAGGAGAAATGTGCTTCTTATGAGAGACAATATGCTTTTCTTTCTGTGCTCATGTGGAGTGTTTCTGCCTACTCTATATTTTATAACACTTGCTTTTTGTTTTGAACATGTATTTATTAGTCTCCTTTATGTTGCCATAACAAAATACTCATAGACTAACAAACACATATATATTATATTTAGATTATTTTTCTACAGGCTGGAAAGTCCAAGATCATGGTTTGTGCATCTTTGAAGGACTGTAGTCTTGTTCTCCTGAGGTGGAGGAGAGAGGGGGAAGAGAGGGTAAAAGGAAGAAAAGTAAAGCTGGGTTTTTGTATCAAAACCACTCTGAAAACATGTTGCCCACGCTTAAGACATCAGTATGCCATTCATGGGGACAGAGTCCTCATGACCTAATCAGATTTAATCAAGTGCTTTTATCCCGAAACTGTTGCATTGCTTAAGTTTCAAACACATGAAATTTGGGGAGCAGGTTAAAATCGCAGCAATGTATTTCAGAGAAAAATAACCTCGGTTAAAATTTTAGAAAGCCCGTAATGGCCCTTATTCCTGCCTGAGCAGGAGATGTTTCTCCTGCAGGCAGTTCACAAGGACTGAATGACAAGGGTTCTACAGCACTTAGAACATTACAGATGGAATTGTAGAGCCCTTGTTCACGGTTTATGTTCCTCTCATCTCAGCATTGGTGTCTCATGTAGGATTCCTGAGTAAAGTAAGGTGAGAGAGTACAGCTTCTGTACATTTTAGATAATGCAGTGAGGAAATAAATGCTGGTTCCTTGTTTCCAGGGTCAATTGATTTAGTTGTGACTCGGAATAGATCTGACCATCAGTTCTGCCCATATTCTAGGCTGTTATTCCTGGAGAAACTTCCTACAGAAAGTAATATTCCCTACTTAGAATCACACCACAGGTGAGAAGGAACTGTGCCTGTCCCGCCTATTTAGGATCTCCAAGTCAGTTCATGAAGGCCTGGAAGATACAGAGTGTAGAAACCTAACCACACTGACTTGACAAATCACAGGCTTAGCTTTGTGTAAGAGATGAGACAATGGGTCTCTCTCTCTTCAACCCACTGGATCTGTCTTTTCTCATGCTATGACCTGGATGTTCAGAGATTCAGCAGCCAACCTAAGTCAGCCTGCCTTACTGACCTATGCCTCTTGGAACTACAAACTCCTGGAATGAGCCCCAAACCTAGGGCGTAGATACTAGTATCCACATCTTTCATAAAACCTTCTAGCAGTCACCCTGGTAAAGCTGAGGAAGACTTCATACTGTATTCGGAGGATAAGTGAAAAGACTTGACTCAAAAATAATCACCTATTTGATTGGTAGAGATTGTAGGGTTAGGAACATTTAGATAAATGTGAAAACCGAATGATGCGGAAAGGGGCAGAGAGAACATGCATGGATATACCATGGCAAGGAAAAGAGGGAAGGAACTTTTAGTTCTCCAAATTTTTCTGGAGTCCAAGATTAGTACAAAGTGTCAATGGAGAATACTCAGTGGGGAGGCAGGTGAGGTAATGAACCTCAGCACAGTGAAAACAAAGACAAGGAAGACAATAGCCTGGTCTTTGGTAGAATATTCTTTGCTAAGTCTCCTGTGCAACCACAATGACAACTTTTCATTGCTGTTGAGGTTGGCCCACATAAAACCTTGGGCTAAAGCAGTGCTTGTCAACCAGGGTCAGTTTTGCCCCTACACCAGGAGGATATTTGAATTCAACTTCAGTTTTCCAAACTTAATAGGTGCTACAGGAAACTAATGGATAGATGCTATGAACGTGGCAATGCAGTATAAAGTTCCCCCACAGCTGCTTCCCAAAAAGGAATTATTTGACCCAAATTGTCAATTGTGTGAAAAATCTTGTGGTAAATGTTTCCTTTGGCTGAGTTCAAGTACTGAAAGAATTATTTTCTTGGTGTATTGAATAGAGCACATATAATGGTCCTTGTTCATAATAGGTTGTATCTTCCTACTCAAGATTTGTCCCTTCTTTTATAAATTGGAGCAGCTAGATGAATGTCTGTCCATCATGGTGACCTATATTCAGGATAGAAAGTATGAGTTTTGAGTGAGGAGAAAAAACAATGTGTTTTGAGGAAACAATGACTGAAAACTTTTTTAGTTCTTGTAGTAAGATTCCGCAAGTCATATTCTCTGGAAAAATTTATATGACTTTCCATTAATTTTCTTGTTGGCCCAAAATGTAGCCTTTAGTGAGTGACCAGTTATGTTATAAATTAGACATCTTATTTTTTGTCCATTTAAGCATAGATAATAATGGGTCAAGTCTGTATTAGTTTGCTATTCCTGCATTAGAAAATACTGTGGATGTAGTTGGTTGAAACTATCCTCATTCATTGCCTCATAGTTCTTAACTGTCAGAAATCCATATTGGAAAGAACACAGTTAAGTCTTCTTCTCAGGATTGCATGAAGCTGAATGCTGGCCAGAGAGTTTATTCAATCCATGTGGTGGGATTGAAGTCCTTCTTTTCTGCTATCTACCATAATAGGACTTGTCTCAGATCTTCCCTGTAACAATTCCAGCTCCCTAAAATTAAGGGAATAGATTATATGTCACTCCTTGGCTGTCACTTTATAAAATTCTGCACATAACACAGTCCTCCTATGATTTTCTTTCCTACAGATTGGCATCAGAGTTTGTCTTGTAGCATTGCTATTTTGAGAATTGTCTAATCTGGATCGAAAATAAATCCAGATTACTTTTGGAGGTTGTAAAAGATCTTCAAAGACTAACTGTAGAGAGCAAACTTCTCATGTCCCTGTGGGGGCCTAGACTGTTGTTACAACTGCTTTCCCTTCATTGGCACATTGTTTGCTCTGCTTCAAAATTTTTAAAAGAGAAACAACAGATAAAATATGGGTTTATCTGCAGGTGCAGCTGAATTGTTGGCAATGGTGCACTTTTTGAGAAAGCACTCAGGCTGGCAGCCCTTGGGGAACAGCTTCTGATTCTCCAGCTATCTAGCAAAGAACTGCATGAGCTACTCTTTGCAAATCTTGCTTACTTGTTTTAGGCTTTGAATTCCTTTGTAAGAAAGGCAAAATGAAAATTCATCCTATCGTTTTAATCATGTCTCTACACCCGATTTTTAGATTGTTTTATAGATTTTATGTCTATCTAATTAACTCCTTTTCTTTGGTTGACACCAAACAGACTATGTGGCCCGTGCCTTGTCATCTTTCATTTCTGAGCCCTGAGGTTACAGTATTTGAGATAAATCCTACAACTCCCAATATCTCTTTGTAGGCAGCAGAGCTACATGGCATGTCAATACTGCTGTTTCTCTCACTGCACAACACTAACCCTCTCTGACCTCACTATTTTTTTTTTTTTGCGGTACTGGGGATCGAACTCAGGACCCTGCGCTTGCTAGGCAAGCGCTTATTCCACTGAGCTATATCCCCAGCCCCTCTGACCTCACTATTCACACCATCATTACTCTTCTATATAGTGTGGTGTGCACTGTACATATAGGTTAGCTATGAAACCTCTTCAGGGAGAGTTCCCTTCATGTTGGGCATCGAATGATGTATCAAAGATCAATCTCATTCCAAAATTCAAATGTGTATCAAACCTCAATTTACTTCCTTTAAATCAAGCTTCATCCTGCTATTGAGGGTCCATTTTTCTTGTGGAGAGCAGTTAAAAATCCATCTTAATCTTTACTGTCATGCTCTACCCCAATCAGAATAGAACAATTTACAAGACTGTAGTTTGCACAGAAAATAATACTAGAAACATCACCACCATCCCGTGAATACAGCAACTACTGTTTGCCAGGTGTTGTTCTATGTGATTTAAATAGCCTCACATGAGTGAATGGATAGTTGATTACTGTGGCTATTACGCCATGCTTGAGGCCTCTCTGACTGTGAATCTCTAGACATCAGTCAGCTTTCTTCTCACTGAGACACAACAAACAACAACAATAATTTAAAGGAAAAGGGTTTAATTTGTCTCATGGTTTCAGGGGGTTCAGTACATTGTTGCTTGCTGCACAGCGGAAACGTCATGGTGGATAGGCATGCAAATACATTTAGCTCAGGGTGGCTGGGAAGCAATGCAGAGGAGCAGTACCAAAGGGCAAGGTGCAAAGGATCAGACAGAGACCCTAATATCACTCTTCCATGATTCCACCAGAAACACCCAGAAGGATGCTTTAATAATTCTCTGGGTGGCTTCAAAGCCAATCAAATTGACAATATACCTCAAAAAATCACACTTTGGATCATACTTGTAATGACTTAGTGTGAGACAGTGTTGCTTCCTTCTCAAAGGATTTTTCTTGGTTGCTTCTCTTAGTACATTTGCTGTACTATGAAAAAACATCAAAAACTAGTTTATAACCAAAAGAAATATGTCTTCATACTTCTAGGGCTTGGGACATCCAAAATCAAGGCATTGGCAGATTCACTGTGAGCTGAAGTCTCACATTCTTGTAGGTGACACCTGCATTCTATTTCCTGTCAGAAAGGGTAAGTCAGTTTACTCGCTCCTGTTTTATGAGGGGACCAAATCCACTCATGAAGACTTCACATTAATATCTAATCACCTCTTAAAGGGCTTACTTCCTAATCCGGTCACACGGATGGAAGGTTTTCAGCATATGAATTAGCAAGACATACAAACATTAAGTTGTAATATTCTTCCTCCAGAACACAAACTCTGATGAAGTGCTTCTAAATCTAATTCCTTGACAAAAACCATTTCTCCAGCCATGGTTTGGTTTGTAATGTTAGACTGATATGATGCTATGATTTATATATCAAGTTTGTAGCAATGACTCCTACAAGATAAATTTTAACATTTGTTTGGTCGTATTTCTCTCTATAAAATCACTTCTCTATTTCCCTTATTTCCCTCAAATTTCAGTTAGTGAACAGATAGATGCTTTCAGTGGTTGGTTCTCAGACATCATGTACCAAATATTTTTAGTTTAAAGTTAACAATTTAAGATTTGAACAGTTGGCATGCTTAAGGTCACTTAGCAAATTTAGTGAAGATCAGGAAAACCATGAATAAGTGTATGAAAAGGGTAGATCTATAAAAGTCAAGGTAGGAAACTCACATTGATATATCAAATACCAATTGAAAACTTAGCACAAATGTTATCTAAGTCTCCCCCAAGTTCTGCAAATAAATGTCATTGTGTCTATTTCAGGGATTTTAAAAGGTAAACAGGAAAAGGCTGACACTCAGAATTTGACATATAAAGTCATAGTGCTCCATAGAAATAGTCTCGAGTCTAACTCAGGTGCATTGTGCTCTGTTATGAGCTTGAACTCTGACCTCTAAAATTTGTATGCTGAAACTCTAGCCTCAGAACCTTAGAATATAGCTGTCCTTGGAAAGAACACCCTAAGAAAGTCAAATGCCATCATTAGCATTGTCTCTAATCTGATCTGGCTAGCGTCTTTCTAAGAAACGGAGAATAGGACAGAGACACATACGGAATGAAGCCCATGTGAAGACACCACAGAAGACAGTTATCAGAAAGAGACCTGAAATAAACCTTCTTTGCTGAAACCCTGCTCTCAACTTCTAGCCTGAAAACAAAAGAAAATAAATTTATATTGCACAAAACCTCCAGGATGTTATAGCAATGAGAGTAAACAGGTTTTAACAGCTGACTATCATGCCTGGGCTAATGTTATTTAGGCCCCCATTCAAATTTTCTTTAAAACAAAAACCTTCAAATTTATACCAGGGATGGTGGCAAAGAATCAAAACCCTTTTTAGTATTGTTTTCAAACTAAGTTTTTACTCTGGAATAATTTTATGTTTACATAGAAGGTGAAAAACCTGCAAAGTTTCTGTATACCAATGATCCTAACTGTATATCATGATATATTTTATGGAATTAAGCAATCAAAATTAATTATTACTAAACATCTAGGCATTTCTTGAATTTCATCAGTTTTTCCACTTCTGATCCTGGGTACAATTTTGGATTTTTCAAAAGGACTCGTCAAATGGTTACATGATATTCTTCCACAAGAATATGTCTGAAATCTTCATGAGTACACAGGAGTGATGAGTATTTGCAGAAAGCCACTGGAGATGCAGCCCCCTGTATCACATCAGCTGATGTACAGCGATAGGCTATACACATCTATATGCTGATGATTCACACTGCACTGATATACCGAGCTTATGAGTGCCAAGCCTGCTGTTTATGTGGCATCACTTTCCTGCCAGTGTTTTCAGAGTAATCTCAAACGCAAGACTTCTTCTCTCCCTAAGTTGGCCCTTGTTTGGTATCCCCTGTGACAGTGAGTGATAGCCTTATAGACTGCTTTGCACACCCCAAAGCTGAGGGATCACCTTGAAATATCTCTTACTCCTCTTGCCCAACCCATGATCACATTTTTATTTTCTTTGTCTAGCAATGGTCTTGGTAATTGGTTCATTGCTTTCTGTTTTAACCACTGTCTTTGAAATCCAAGTCAACCTCATAACTTACTAATGGTGCATCCACTCTGAAGCCAGGCTGCCTGGATTCAAATTCCCAGTTTGTAATTTATTATCTTTTTGACTTCTACATGCAGCTACTTTCCTTATGTGTGGAGCAAAAGTGGAACAAAGTTGTGATTGGAGGTGGTGTAAATGTGCTAATATATGTAAATTTCTCAGTAAGTGCTTGAGGCTATTAGTTATTGTTAATGCTACTGCAGTCATATCACAGCATTTTTTCACATTTGAGACAGAATGATCTTCCTCAAGATATAAATTTGATCATTTTACATGAGTGTTCACTTCTCCATCAAAGAGAAGTTTTCCATTATGTTTAAAATACAGAAGGAGAGTCACAACATAGAAAGCCTCTTACAGTCTGGTCTCTACACTTCTTAGAAGCTTTATCTCAAATCATTTCCGTTCTAGTCTTTCTTTACATTCTCTGCCCCCCCACCCCCGCCTTTGGCCTTCCGCGTGGACTCCTTCATGGTATATTCCTCCCTCGCTTTTTGCACATGCTGAAGTTAACCTTTGCTCATCCTTCAGAGCTCAGCTAAAATGCCATCCTCTGATACTTTTTCCTCTCTTGTCTGACGAGGTGGAGTAAGTAGCTAGTCCAACTTTCCAGTTGCGTTGGTGGTGTTTTGAGCAGGGATTTTTCTTCAGTCAGAGGACATAAATACTGGGAGTGCATACATATGGTTCACACTCATATTATGGGAAGAGAGAAACCCTAGAAAACTGGAGGAGTTAATCATTACAAATATTCCACGCTCTAGGTAGAGTTTGGTGTACATGGAAAGCCAAGAAATATAGATAAAGCCAATTTTAAAGTTTATAGTCTATTGAGCAAACAGGCTCTTAACTTGTTTGGTCACAGGAGGAATAGACATCTGATCTGAGAGCTTCAACATCAACTTAGTGTAACACAGGACACCCACAGACACCCGTCATGCCTGTGTCTTACAAGCGTAGCTTTGTGCCTTCCAGAATGTCATCAAGTCCCACCAGGCAAAGAAGACTGCTCTCCCCATAAACAATGAAGTGGTCATACACAGGCTGAATGAATTTCTCAGACTCACAGACCTACCAATTAGTTTTGACTGAAAGGTGAAGTACGAGGCAGATGAAAAAGAGGAGAAAAAGTACAGAGAGAAATTAAATCAGACCGATCATCTCAAATCAAATACCAAAATGATATCTTCAGATCAAGTTAACACTGTAGAACATTCCAAGACCATGTCACTTCTCCATTTGGGAAATTAAGTAAGTCTAGAGGCAGAAATGTCATTTTATACTCATTCTTATGACTCTTTAATGTCAGTATCTTTCTCAAAAGTAATGAATTATTATATTAAATACAAGCCTCTATTTCACATTCATTGCTGGATCCTCAAGACCTGATATGATACCAAAAATATCATAGGTGCTCAATAAATATTGCATGCATGCATTCATGCATGAATAAATGAATGAGTGAAACAAATACATACAGCAAAAATTATCAGGGAATGGCAGGTGGCTATAGACATCAGAAGGTGGAAAATTCTACCTCCTTTAAACTGATTTAAACAGACAATGGAATAGTTTCACCATGCTTGTAAAATGTGTCATGTACATCCTATAAGTTCATGACCTCCTTTATTGGGACAACTGGGTACTTTTATGGCTCTAACTTTGAAATTTTGACTTGTTTTTCATAAAGAAATAACCTAAAATGTACCATAAAGCGGTATTTCACAGTCTTCTGTTAGGCTGACCATGTGAGAAAAAGAAACCTGGGCATGTGCCCTTTATGTGGATTTTCAGTAGAGATTGAAATATTGCTTTGAGCCTTCCAAATCTCTCTGTAATACAGTACTGACAGATCGCAAAGTTTATTCATAACCTTCCAACCTTTCCTTTGTTCCTAAAAAACACAGAAAGAAGAGCCCTGTCTTTAAAAACATGCCTGAACCATTCGTATCTATTTGTAAGTGGTTCAATTCCATCTTCTCTTATCTATTCCTCTTTTGCAGGTATTGCTTTATATATGTACTTAAAGTAGTCCATCACTGTTCTCACCTTAAGAGCAGACTAATAGAGCTCTCTTCTTCAAAGGAAAAACATCTCATTTGTCCATCTGTGACACCTTGAGGTATCTTTTAAATTTTGCTGAGAACGTACAGCGAACAGCGTATCACCCGTATCGACAGATTAAACTTTCAATCAAGGGCTAGTCTGAGCTAGATCATTACAAGAATTACATAGTTTCTGTACTGAAATTGTGTTGAAGATTTTTATATTTCTCTAGGCTTCCCGTAAAGTCCACAAAACAGAAAAAAAAAAAAAAAAGAAACAAACCTATCCTTACAGGAAAATAAGGCAAATAGATGTATAGTAACTGATCCAAATGATATTTCTTTCAGAAAGAAACTACTTCAGGAAAAATATAAGATAATGCTCTTTTCAAAGATTACTAAATTATATAGAGAAAACAGTTTAGCTAACTTAGACCAATGTACTTTCCTGTTACTGTGACTGAAATGCTTATAATTATAGTTGCTCATTCTGGGCTTTCAAATGGGTCCTGTTATGGCTTAGTTCTGAGGTGTAATTTGAAAGCCTCGTGCACTTGGGAGCGGGGCATTTGGAAGATAATTGGATCATGGGCGGGCTGCACTCATCTGTGGATAATTGACTGAAGAGTTCGTGCCTGAGTGTGCCGTCAGGAGTCGGAGCACGTTGGAGGTGAGTCTCTGGGGTTGTGACCCGCAAAGATGTGTATCTGTCCCAAGATTCCTCTTTTCTTCTCTCCCTCTGCTTCCTGCCTAGCATGAAGTTAGTAGCTTTTCTCCACCATGTTGCTTCTGCCTTGGATCCTACCAACTTACCATGAACTAAAAACCCAAAACTGTGAGCCACATTCCACTTCTCCTCCTGTAAGTAGTGGACGTCTTGCAGTTTGCCCCTGTAACAAGAAAATAACTAATAAAATTTCTTACACAAAATCTCCTAAAATTCACATGTTGTCTTACAAAATTACTATAGTATATTACCAGTACAAGTAAAGAGTGAGATAAGTGTCATGGTATTTAGCTATCACATAGCATATGTAATGCTAAGTGATTTTGATGAAGAAATGATGTAACTATATTAAAAATGTAGTAGGCTACCAGCAACAAGAAGCCACCTGGGAATAGTCTTTTGGAATAAATATGGCAGTATATTTAAAAGAGAGTTTGCCCAAAACATAAATATGTGTGTATTGTTTACTCAAGAAGGTCGAGTGAGGTTATAAATCCCTAATGACTATGGGGTGAAGTTAGTGACTCTTTTCCAAAGACTAGAGTACAGAAAAGGGGAAATGCTAGCTTTAGAGGGGAGAAACCTGGAAAATGCTATCTTAAGTAAACAAATAATGAAGCTAATATCTTCAAAGATGAGTCATGCGAACTAGAGCAGGATAAAACTGCAAAATTGATAAAAAAAAAACATTGGAGATGTTAAAAACAGGAAACTCAGGTACAGGAGAAACTTCTAAGTCTCAGGAAGCAGTGTACAAGTTTTACAAATATTAGTCAGAAATACCACTGAACTATGTCTCAATCTTCGAGGGTATTTGTTTGGTGAAGAGAAAGAAATAAAAGCTTCACCTAAGGAGCTTAGCAATGAAGAATTAAGGAAACACAATAGGAGATAATGAGCAGCTTTCAGGAGTAGTTAGCCTATGAAAAGAAAAGGAGATATTGAGAAAGCATTAAAGAATGATGAGAGATTTGCTTTATAGTTGTTTTAAAGTGAGATACTCAAGTAGGCTTAATAGACTAAGAAGAAGGAAAATTTGAACTGTCACTAATTTATTTTTGTGTTTAAACCTCCACACAAATCTAATTCCTTTCCTTAGTGTACTAGTCAGCTTGATGTTATCATAACATATATTTGAGATAAATCAACTCATATAGGGGAATGATTTAAGTCCATGTTCAGCCAGTTTCATTGCTGTCTTGCTTGAGCAAGGGAAAATATCATGATGGAAAGATACGGTAGAAGGAAGCTTTTTCCTCATAGCAACAGGAAACAAGGAAACAGAAAGGCTTTGGTGTCCCAGTAGCCCCCTCAAGAACATGCCCCAATGACCTAACTTCTTAGAAGGCCCAGTCTCTTAAAGGTTAAACTATGTCCCAATAGTGTCATGGAATGCAGACTAAGTCTTTGATACATGGGCCTCTGTGGAACATGAACCAAAGACAATGGAAACAAATTGGCTATGCCTTAAGAAGTTGATATAGAGGCCAGGGATGTATTTCAGCAGCATCGTGTCTGCCTGGTAAGTGTAAGGTCCTGAGTTCAACTCCCGATAACAAAAAGAAAAAGAAAAAAGAAAGAAATTGATAGAACCTGTACATTCTTAGGAAAAAGGAGAGTTTGTCTCTCATGAAGGCTTTGAATAATAGCAATCTTAATACCATTAACAACATTATCAATGACTGCTCTGTTTTTTCTTGCATTTCCCATGCTCTACTTTGTTTTAAAAGACAAAATTGTGCTTCTAGTTTTAAGCATTCTTAGGTACAGTTTACAAATGGTGAAATACATTCAGGATTTTTAAGTAACCTATCAAATGTCATATAGATAACAAATGCTAGAGTTAGAATAAGGAATCTGTAAGAAATACTGTGAATCCTTGAGTCACCCAAATACTTTACTCAATCTTTTGTGTAGCTAATGTTTTGTGTTTGCTTAGAGGTAATACTTTAGGCATTGAATATCAATAGTGATCCTTAACACCTCAGTGTGATATTAAATTCCTCTGATTAGGTGGCCACAAATTAACATTCCTAGGAATGTTATGCTATAAAACCCTCTAAGAGGAAACACTCCAATTGCTTTTCTAAGTCCTACCTCCCAAACACTGCTGCTTTTCCCATGAAGGCTTTATTGCAGGAGGCTTTGAGGAGATCTTCATATTTAAACCATAACAAATAGTGACCAAATAATCCTTACCAAGCTACCATCAAGTAGATAATGTAGAAAAAAGGTAATGAGCTGTGAAGAAGTAGGGTTTAATCAAAAGAATTCATGGTTTAACTTCTAAAAATTCTTGGTTTAACATTAAAAAATGAATCACTGTAACTCACTATATTCAGATGATACAGGAAAATCTCATTATTATTTCAGTAAGTGCAAATAGACTACTTGGCAAAATTCAGAACCTATTCATGGTAAAACCTTTTACCAAAATGGGAAGAGTAGGCATCCTCAAACTGATTAAATATGTCTACCATAAAGAAATAGTAAGCAACTTGTTTAAAGGCAAAAAGCAGTTTTTTAGTGAGATTTTCATGACACTACCAAGAATCTTTGCCATAGGAACTTACTACACGGAAATTCAAGGAAACACTTTATTTCCTTAAGAGGAGACTGAATATCTCAAGGGCATTTCTAAAGTATGTCTTTTCCTCTTTATCATACTAAGCTACTTTTACTTACTAAAGTGTATGTTCCTGTATGTGTATAAATGAAAATAGTTTAAAATATATTTAGTCTTGTAAGTATAAGCCAAGCCATCGACCACATTGAATGTTTTATGTTAACTGAAGCTTTACAAAAGATAAACATAGATAGGTAAATTATAAACTTTACAGAATGAACTTTGCTTTCTCTATCTCTATGAATTTTAATTTCTTTCCAAGTCTCCAACATTTTCTTACTAGTGAAATTAATCCGATGTTAATTTTATCTCTTAAGGTCATTTAATGAATTTAGAAATTATATTTAAGTTGACATACTAGCGCAACACAAATATTGTTGATATTAAAAATTTGTTCAAGAGGTGACATTTGCAAATATAAATGAACAGTGAAAGTAGAAAGTGTACAAAGTTCACAAAAGCCAATCATGGAGTTAGAAACAATCATTATAATTTAATATATTGCATAAATAATATTCACTTATCTCACACAGAAATCAACGGGGAAATATTTACACTGTTCAAATTAATTGATCTTTCCATAGAAAGGATAAATCCAAGACTTACAAAAAGTTAAATATTAACTTGTGTGTAGATGTTCAGTGCTCCTCTCCTGTCACCTTGGCCTATCCTGGAGGTTACTGCATGCAGATAGTTTTCATCCATGGAGATAACCTTCTCTATCTCTCTGTGTGAAGCTATATTTCAGCAATGTGAGCATATTCAGCTTGCTTATAGGGTCAGCAGATGTTTGGGGGAGTTCACAAATCAGTGCTACATGAAACACAAAGTAATAGGAAGAGTTGAATATATACAGCAGGTTTTGGGCTCACAGTAGCACAACAGGGTTTTATACCTACCCCTTCCTCTCTCACGGGGCTTCCTGAGATGAACTTATAAATTGCTTTCATTTTCATTTGTACATATCTGAAGTGCATGCAGTTTAAAATCATCTGGGGAGTGTGTACATGTACATATGCTGCTTGATTCTTTCTTAATCCCCTTCACCTTCCTGCCTCCCTCCTTCCATCCTCATCTAAATCTCTTCCTCCAGTTTTGTTCTTATTTATATTATTAATCTTATCATGTGTTTATGACATATGTTATTTATATTCATTGAGGTTAGTATATTCCTGTGTATAGCACATCTTTATTATATTCATCTCACCTTTCCTGCCAGCTCTCCTCTAGTCCATGTCCTCCTAGATCCTTTGCCATTTTCAAGAGATCTGTCCCCTTGTTTCCTTATACCCCTCCTTAATTGTGCTCTTTGTACTTTGCCTTACTCAAATACTGTATTTAAGCTTGTGTGTCTGATTTATTTCACTCACAATGATGAATGTCTGACATTTATTTTTAAGGTGCATTCATTTTCCCACGAATGTCTTAAACTTGTCCTTTATAGCTGAGCAGCTTTCCATTGTGTAGAGATAACACATTTTCTTTATCTAGTACACGTTGTTCCAGGATTTAGCTATTATGAACTGGGCTGTTGTAAGCACTGATACTCAAGTATCGCTGTACTATGATGTCATTAGCACTTTGGGGAAGAAACCTAGAAGGAGATATCTAGGTTATATGTTATTTCTGATTTTAATTTCATGAGGAATTTCAGTACTGATTCCCACAGTGATTCTATTCATTTACAATAATGTAATGCAATTTTCAGTGCAGCCATGCCAGAATCTGTTTTGATTTCCTGATTGCCATTCCTTCTGGTATAAAAATCTTAGCGTGGTTCTAATTTACATTTCTCTACTGACCAGGATGTTGAACACTTTTTCTTATATTTATTGACCATCTGTACTTCTTCCTCTGAGAAATATCTTTTTATTCTACTTGCCCATTTCTTGATTGTTCTTTTATTTTACATCGTCTAATTTTGTGAATTCTTTATATATGCTAGATATTAGTCTTTTGTCAGAGGATATGAACTGGCAATTTTTTCTCATTGTATAGTCCATTTCTTCACTCTGTTGGTTGTTTCCTATAATGTGCAAAAGATGTTAGTATGATGTAATCTCTTTTGTAGATTATTGCTGCTATTTCTTGTACAACTGTCTTTCTGTTTAGGAAACCCTTTGCTATATCTATAACAAGATTTTTATCTATTTTATCTTCTAGTAGGTTCAACTTTTCTATTTTAACATTTAGATCTTTGATTCATTTTGATCTTAGCCTAGTACAAGGTGA